>JAHZNJ010003108.1:0-13392 GCA_027744475.1 Lepidocyrtus cf. sotoi NNG-2020 | reverse complement strand
ATACTTTTACTGCTGACAGTATTTTAAAAATACTGATACTGATACTTTTACTGCTGGCAGTATTTCGAAAATACTGATACTGGTACTTTTACTGCTGAAAGACGACGATACCCAACCCTGCTTATTGCTATTGCCATTTGCCACCAAAAACGCAAACTTCTTCTGTAAAACTGTTGAAAGTAGCTATCGTGCAGTGGTCACATAAATTTCACGTTTAAAATAAAAGTGAGCTTTAAATAAATAAACTTCATTTTCATCTTCTTCAAAAACAATAAAATTTAGAGAGACAAGAAAACTTATAAGCTCCTCCGATGGAATATTTTATTGTTTCCATAAAAAATAATTCAAATAAATGGAATATTATTGTGTAGCTGGTAATGTCACCGACCGATGCGATGCCATCAAACTAGCCAACAAAAACCGTGTAAGACTTTTGCAAGTAGCAGAAAACAGGAGATAAGAAAAGCCTTCAAAAAAATAAAATTGCTCATCTCATAATAATAAACGTATGATTGTGGTAAGATCATGTCAACAATGAATCAGAAACTTGCTTTTCAAGAAGAAGAAGTGGTGTTTTATGACCGCCTCATCTTCCTCACACAACAGCACACCACTACACAACAATCACCATATCGCAACATCGTCAAGATAAAAAGTGATGATTTTAAAGAAGAATGTTTTATTGAATATCAACAATAATGACAAAAACAAAGTGTTTTTTTCTTCGTCTACTCATACATTGTAATTTAATACACAACAAGTGACAACAAAAGTTGGCATTTTTGACGAAGATTCAATAAAAAATAATTCAATGGTCAATCCAACAGTGTCACTCTCCATTTTGTTCCTCCTCCTCAATTCTACACTTTTTAACGAGATAGCCGTTTTAAGATTTAACTCTGCTGCTTCAAAAAGTGGAAGAACCTCATCACGGCACGGCATAACATGGCATGGGAAGACGAACTGCTCGTTTCAAATTTTAAATGTGAGGGATGTCAACTTTTGTGACATTTGAGATAGCAGAAAGATGGAGATGGGCAATATTGTTTGCTTTAAACTTTAGCAAGAGAAAGGCATGGTTATATGTCATGTCACTTTTCTCATTTTACATAAAATTAGATTAACGAGGAAGTAGTATTTTCTCTGCATATATGCACATTTGACTCAAACATTAAGTTAAGAGGAACAATAACAGAGATCTTTATCATAATTACCACCGCCGTCTTAAGTAATAAGTGGTGGTAATGTTTAAACGAACATCGAAACTATTCCAATCCTTGTTTTCTCATAATATCAAGGCAGGTGGGAGCGAAAACTGAAAGCAAAGCAGAAGATAGATAGAAAGAAAGAGGATGAAAGAGAGAGAAGAGAGAAAGATAGCTTTTCCCAACAACAAATCTTAATGCGATGCAATAATCCAATCCAATTTTTTATTTACTTGCTCGCCTTCTTCTTTATCCATGTGTGTAATCTCATCTTGTTAAGCAGTTTCCGATTTGATTCTCTCTCTCTCTCTCGGTCTCTCAAGAGAATTTAAGCGAAGAAGAACAATAGGTAACCAACCGTAGTCACACAGTAAATAAAAAATTCTATCATCATCGGAGATACTCTTGAACGATAACAGCAACAGCGCAGCTCGCAGCAGTAAGGCGATTCCTGTTCTCCACTCTCCACTGTTGTGTTGTTGTGAGTTCAAAGTGTAGATCAGCAGTTAAAAATGAGACAATGGGAGGAGGATTACTCTCTACTACTCTGTGAGCAAATAAAACCAGAAAGGGCATTAATTTCTTTTTTAATACCACTTTACACTTTTGATTAGCGATGTGGTCATATTCATATATTCCTATCTTATTTATTTACTCGACTCAACTACTACTGCTGTGCTGTGTTTGCGTTTTTTGCTCATTGTCAATTGCCACTGCCAACTGTTTAGGTACTGCTGAATCTACTGCTGCTCCGTAGTTGGCTCGACTTTCAGCTCTCAGTTCAGGAGGGAATAAATATATCTAATTTAATTTATTAGGGAATTACTGAAAATCAACATTCTTTATCATTACATCATTCATTCGTTAAAAGCGAGCAGTGAAGTCGTTGTTGCTTTTGTCTTTTTTCGCTCGCCTTTTCTGTCTGCTTCTCATTTCTCGCATGGCAATAAAAACGGCTTTTTCTTTATCTGGAGAAAATGCCGCTGCAATTAAAATCCCTGAAGGTTATAAAAATCTTATCGACAAGGAAGACAAGAACGGAGGAATGCTACCGCGCAGAGAGGTGCATTACCATTACCACCAAAACATTTACAATTTACAACTAAAATGTAAAAAAACAGTGAAAAGATTTGCGATAAAAACCCTTGCTAATAGTACAGAGTATAGATTATCTTAAGTGAAAATAGTTTTATTATGAGTTCAACAAAAATTCCTTTTATTCTAAACATTTTAGTTTAAAAACAATTCAGCATTTTATTACTTTTTTTAGCGCAGCAGCAGCAGTAAAGTAATATAACATGCGCACATTTTGCTACAAATGCATTTATGAATTTGAATTAGCCTCGAATTAAGAGGGAACGCACAACTGAAGCGTAATGAAACGAGACTTGCCGTAACGTGTGATTAAAGCGTCATGATTGATGTACAATTATCATATCACTTCTACCTCATTCATATAGTTTCCTCCTGATTGGCATTAGCTTTGATTTTTTATAAAATAAAATTAAATATGCTTTCTCTTTTTCTTAAATCTTCTTCACTTTTAAGTAAGCGTCCAGTTAAATTAGTATCAAACGGGGACCACCCGTTCTTCAATTTATGAAGAGTGAGAGAAAAGAATCCCTTTTACGCTTGCTTTTTCTGCATTAAATATGATGGAAAAATGGAAGCATTGAAGCAGCAGCAGCGGAAAAGGCTTGCATGTGCCAATAAGCTATATAGCCATTTATACCTTTTACCTGTCATATTTGCAGAGACGTGTGCTCTCCACTCTACGGGTTTATAAGGTCATTCTCTCTCCCTTTCAATTTTGATTTGCAGAAGAATAAAAGAAATGAAATGAAGAGTGAGAAAATCATTTTGTACGTTGTTGGCAATGCCGATTGAAATACAAACTAGAAAAAACGAATGTCCTAATCGAAAAGCACTACTTTATGGCTGGCTTATGATGATACTCATCTCGTTCATGCGAACGATGATGTTGATGATGGGGATGCTGATCAAAATCACATTTTATTGTACAAAATGAAATGGCAATTGAATTCATCCTCCTCTTCACTCACTCAATCCACTTGTAGACACTATACTTGTGAACAAACCAACAAGAATGAATAATAATAATATGACATAAAAAAGATTTCATAATATGACGAACAAGAAGAAAAAACAGTTTTTTTTCTTTGGCTTCACTTTACTCATTGCGATTGGTATTGGTATGGCATTTCGCTTGGCATTAGTAAGCTGCGGTCTCTTCTCCTTTTTATTCTGCTCCTCCTCAACCCTGCATCGCATCAAATAAAAAAATGAAAAGAATTTCTAATGAAATCTTGCAATAAAAATTGTCCATGTGAAAAAACTTGACTCTCTGTAAAAAGTAAAAAGTTTTTCCTCTTATTACTTTAGCTTGTTTAGAAAACCCTTTTGCTGTTTTTCTTTCGCTCGTTCACTCACTCACTCAAATAGTTTTAGCTCAACTTGACTCATAGTCAGCTCAACCTATCAACATCCCTCTCGTTACATGATTTAAACTCTTTCCATTTTCCTTTTTACTTACAAGACTAATACGAAAAACGAAGGGAATGTGACTTTTCAACTATTATGACGACGACGAAAACGATGATGACGACGATCATGATACTGATAGAGAAGAAGAGATATAGAAAGAAAGAAAAAAAGAAATGAAGAAGAGCAACAGCAGCAGTCATTTCATGCCATGCCAGTCGTACCATGTCTTTCATTTTCTTTTGCAACTATTTCATTTCATATTACTTTTCTTCTTCCACTACTACTGTTATATCATCAGTATCTAGCTTTTCCCATTACTACTACTATTACTACAACAGCTACAGCAATAGCAATATTTTATTATTATGCGGTAACAAACTTGTTACACTCTTCTTCTTTCTGTCTATCCATAATATTAATCCACGCAACAACAACAGCAACATTGTTGTTCAGCTACCTACTATTGCATTGTAGAAGGTAATACAGTACTTTTATCTGACAAGCAGATGAGCAAAATAAAAAAAATGCTTATAAACTTAGACTTTAACTTAACCTATGAAAAAGGAAAGAAGAAGAAATGCTTCTTTAATGTAACCAGTTTTTGACGACTTTTTTTTGCTTCTCTTTTTCTTCTCCTTCTTCTTCTTCGTCTACTTTGACTGACTAAAAGGATATGGCATGTCGTGGTGGAAGGTGGAAGAAATGGAGAAAAAAAATTGTTTTATATTTTGCATATTAAGAGTAGCTAGGTATGCTTTATACGATGACGATAAAGGGTTAAGCAAAATGCAACAACTTATAACGATGATGATTATTAAAGAGGAAAATAGATGGATAGCCGTATTATATCATTGTGGCAACTTTCTTACTGATTTGTTATATTGCAAGAGAGAGAGAGAGAAAGATTGAAGTAAACAGAGTGAAGAGAAGGTGGGTTCGGATTCTAATGGTGGTAATGCAATTGACATAATGTGTTTCAAACCCTGATGTGATGATGATGGCGAGATACGGTAACAACAAACAGCAAACAATAACAGCAGCAAAAGCAGCAGCGGATTTTCTTTGGACCGACAACAAGAATTTTGCATATTATGCATTAATGTAATGTAAGTAAGCATTGCATTGCTTTCTGGTTTGCTTTGCTACTTTGCTACCTGCCTCAGTCTATAGAGCAGATGGAAAAAAGAGTTCAGTTTGAGTTTGGCTTGGGCTAACCTTCTGGTCTGAGAGAGAGAAACTGGAAATGAAAAAGTTGAAATTGAAAGAGTCAAGAATCAAAACGAATGATTTTTAGGTTAAGTAAAAGTAAAGTAAATGCCTCTCCTTTCAGTTCAAAATAAAAAGAGTTGAGGAGCTCTTCTTGTCTAGTTGAAGTTGATGAGAATGATGATATTTTAATGTGGATTGGATTAAATTGTATATTTTACTTTCTGTTCAAGTTACATTCATTGCTCGAGCAAAGACACTTTTACACATTGCTACTGTTCAGCAGCAACAGCAGAAGAATAAAAAAACAACAACTTTACTGCTAAAAGGCGAAGCCAGTTTTCAACCTTTCTCCTCAATAGGAATCTCTTAACTCAAAGGTGATGCTGCTGCTGCATACAAAGAGCAAAATAAAAAACAAAGGAGACTGCCCACGGCTGCTTCTCTTATATTTTTCTCGTTCATGTCTTCTCGCATTATTATGAAAAAGGGAAGATAATATTATTAAGTTGAAGATGGACACATGAATAAAAAAATATAAAAAATGTATTGTTTTGTACTAAAGTAGCGTAGTTATTATGAGATGAGTGTGTGTGTTTTTGTTCCTTCTCCATGAATTAAATTAGATGAGGATGGACGATGACGATGGGCAGTGAAGGTCTTCACATATTTTATACTGATGATGACTGCACTCGATATTAAATTTTCTTTTTCTTCGTTGTGGTCATTGTTATTGTTGTTGGGTTGTTGAGGAGGGATATCATTGTTGTTGTATCAAAATCATGATGATGTTTTATGCTGATTGTTAATAAGATTGTATGTGTGTGAGCCGAAGAAGAAACAATTTTTATTGACTGTTGTATATGACCGGAATGACCATTTTTTACGTTCTGGTTAAAGGTGGAGTAGTCTCATCTCTTTACATGCAATTATTTTCGATCTGATCGCAGGCGAAGCGAAGGAGGGAGTAGTAAAAAGGAAAAGGTTTATCATTTTTTAAAATGGATATCAACCACACAACCAACAACAACAAAAACTTGTATTTTGTAATGGAGTAAAGAGGTATATGGAAGACGTGCCGGAACTTGATTTACATAATTTGTTTGATTTGAAACGATTGTCCGATGGAGGGAAGAAGTGAAGCCTCACATTATTATATTATTCGTTCCGGTGAATGTGAAAGAAAAGAGATACTCGTCATTTGAAACACATTTTTTCGAAACTTTTACTCACCTGTGCTGAACTCTTGCTCTTGAATAAACTAAAATGCTCATTTATTAATACTTTGAAGAAAAGTTTACAATTACTACCCTGCAAACTTTACATAAAAATAAGTACGTTTACCTCCCTTCATAAATTCATATTCTTATTCACACGTCTGTCTTCTTCCTACTTATTTACTTATAATTTGTAAAAATGGGGTTTAAAATTGCATGCGAATTTATAATTGGACTAGTTTTTTCTTCCCCCTTCCTTTCGTAATTCTTTAAGGTGCAGCAGTAAGACAAAGACAAGGTGAAAACGAATATGTAATTTGATGAACTCAGCAGAGCTTTTACGATGCGATGCGATGTTTTCTTCCTTCACTGATACGGGAAAAAGCAAAATTCCGCAAAAAATTCTTACCGATACCTCAATGCAATGATATTCCTTTCATTGAAATTTAATGCTGTTTTCGTAGTTTTCAAAATATTCCATCTAATCACCTGATTAAAAAATGAAAAATTGATTTTTCACCTGAGAAGAATACTGCATTCAATCATAATCACGATTAAAATCCTAGAATTCTGAATAATGTGTGTGGTTAGCAGAGAGCTAGAGGTCCCCTGGAGCAATCTCTATAAAATTATGAAATATTTACATATTATTCCTTCCCCTGTTGTGTTTTTGCAAATTTAATCAAGCCAAATGAAGTAAAATACCACCAACCACTTTCCTCCGTGGTCATTATAATTTCACTCAATGAAAACGAAAATCATATTTCTTTACTGATTCTCCCCTTTTTTCTTCTAAAAAGTTTTTTTCTTCATAATAAACCCAAACCCAACTATACTCGATTTGATCGAAACAGAATTAAAGAATCAGAAAAAAATGCTACTCAAGCGGAGGATGTTGTTTTTGTTGCTGTATGGAAGCTTGTTCGACGCTGCTGCTGTTGCTGCTGATGTTCAGCTTAATTTGTCTGTTGTGGTGGTTCCCATTTTTATTAGTGAGTCGTGATGATAATCACAAAAGAACAAGATCCAAAATTGTATATAAAAAATTGTTTCTATCAAATACTCATCATCATCATCATCAGCAGCAGCAGCATCGTCATTTATTTCATTATACATTTTTCTGATTATGATTGGTTATGTTCCAAACTTATGTAAAGTGAAGCTATGTCAGTTACACTCTTCGGCTTAAAAAAGAAAAAGCCCACATAAAAGTAAAAAAACGCCCGTCGTATTATAAGTTTTGTGGATGGATAAAGAAAGGAGTCAAAATCCAATCCATCCGATATGAAGCTATGTTGGTGAGCAACTTTCGTTTTTTAGTAATCCGCAGCAGCAGCATTCAAGTGCGATTTTGACAGGAATGGACAGAAATAGGCTTTAGAAAAATGGCTTTCTTCTTTCACTCTTAACTCTCTCCCTCTTTTTCAACTTCTCTTGACATGCAAGCTGCAGAGCTTTTGAGTTGCCTGTTTACAAAAGCATTTTAACGAACGAGGAGCGAGGACTAGGAGACTGGACCGATAGTGATCAAGAGTCATTAGAATAATGAAGTGTACAAAATAAAACCGAGTGAAAAGAAAACCACAAAGCAAGAGCAAGCAGTCAAACGGATGGACAGACAGCAGCTGAAGCTAAACTACTAAAAAAGAAAAAAAACTTTAAATGAAAAGAAAATGTTTAAATCGCCTGCTGCTAATGTTGCTGCTGCTGCAGTGCTGCGGTTGTGTAGAGTTGAACTTCAAAAGAGAATGAAAATAGAAGTTAATTGCTAAAAGTCAGAAAACTTTTTGCTAACTGATTAAATGTTCTTTTAGAAAATATTATACGATGGATAAAAAAACTTCACCTGAGTATTTATATGAAAGAGGAGGAAGGATGGATCGATGATAGACTGCTTTTTGTGCAGATAATTTTTTGCAATAATAGTAATCCTGAATAAGGTGGGAAGTTTACCCGTTTATGGTTCTAAAAGCTGGCTCGTTCGTTCATCGCGAGAGGATTTCTTCAGCTTTTTTACTTACCAAGATGGCTTATTGAGTCCGAAGACCTTCAATATAAATTTGATGCATACATTTAGATGTACAGTGAACTGCGAAAAAGAGAATTTGACATTAAGCCAATTTTCGTTTTAAAAACTTTCTTTAAACTTACAAAATGGAACTCTTCTTTGCAATCGCAAATCGAAATGCAAAAAAATTGCTTTATTGCAAATATGAATCTATTCGCTTTTGTGGATGGCTCGTGGTGGTGGAGTTCAAGTTTTTATAACATAATATTTTTCCTGGGGAGTTTTTGATAATGAGCTGTTGATAACGAGAGCCAACGTTAACGTTGCGTCGTTTCGTTACGATAAACTCCGCTTCGGCAATGTCTACGTCTGTATTGACACGGTTTTGCTTGATGTTGATACATTTGAAAAGCTAGTCAGGTAAAAATTGGCAGAATTCAAAAGCAGAAGCTGTGAGATCATTTACAGCTTTCTAGCAGAAGTAAACCAGATTGATTTTTTGATATAGTTAAATGCTAAATGGTGATATGGTGGCGGTGGTGGCAGATATTAAAATGTTTGTTGGCGAGAATAAGAAATGCTTCGAATGCAAAAAATTATCATCGATTAAAATGCGTGGTGGGTAGATTGAGCATCTTCATGTCATAATATCATTTTAACAAATAGAAACAAGGCGTAATAAGCATGTAAAGGAAGGCTACTACTAAATGAAATTGCTGTGAAAATGGAGATGGGTAGATATGTAGATGGGATGAGATATTATCTTATGGAATATTATGAATACGATAAAAAAATATTATATTATATTTAGTAGTTTTCTAAGAAGATGAAAATCAAATCATGATAAATTATCAAGTGCAAGCTGTTGATGTGATTTATTTCTCTGTAGGTGGTGCATATATGTACGACGCAACTCTGCATGGTCAATGCCCAGCCACAACTTACAACAACGTTACGTTACAACTACTGCTGCTCCTAGTTGAGAAAAGAGACAAGTTGAAAATTACTTCTTCAGGAGGAGAAAAAGAAGAAGGATAGAACTTTAAATATACTTTTTAGAACTGTTGAAGAGTGCTACTGAAGAAGAGAAGAAACCCGATTAGCTCTCCGACAACGCGACGACGACAGACATATCACATTTAAAAAGAAGTCTTTCAAGAAACTCATAAAACTGAAGGAGCTACTAGTCCCCCTGCCACCCAGGAATCTCAGGAACGTCACGATCCGAACTAAAAAGAAGAAGAAGCCGCGGACGGATCGTGAATTCCTCTTAGAGAGTTCTTCATTCTCCCCTTTACAACAGCAACTCGCTAGAGAGAAGGCACAACAAGAGGAGGAGAGGAGGAAGCTAGAAGAGGAACAGGAGGAGGAGGAACAGGATCAGGTGTTGGTGGACTTTTTAATGAGTCCGCCAGCCGTCGCCTGGAAACCCCCAACCATGGATACTGAATCATTAAAAAGTGGCTTTAGCGAGATTAGTAATCGATCCAGACGGATTGTGACGACCCCATCGGGTAACACTCCGTTAGGAATAGGAGGATTTGGATTACCTGGTGGTGGTGGCCCCACCCATTCCCCTCACATTAATGGAGGAATTAGCAACGGAGGATTAATTCATTCTCCTTCCTTAGTATCTAGTGGTGGAGGTGTTGGCGTTGGGATTGGAGGAGTGGTTGGATCAGGAAGTGTCTCGTCCTTGTCACTACCTGGTCGTCATCATCACAGGAGTCATCACCATCATCGTTCACATAATAATCACAGGTAAAGAAAACAAATCATTTTTACTCAAATATTATGTTTCCAGAACAAGTACACAACAGGACAAAAACTCATACATACATAACTTGACAATTACAAAATCAAATCATAAACGTGCATGTTCTTGATCATAGTTGAAAAGTTGTATGAAAGGTGGAAGTGCTAGAAAAAGGTGTCCAATTTTCTTCTGCGGCTTTCTTTACAAATGGAAGAAGGGTGCTGGTGTCAGTCTTCAGCTTTTCACGAGTAAAAAATTACAATTGAGTATGACGAACGATAATAATTCTATAATACTTATACATTACAAACAACTCTCGCGGGGAACATGAGCCTTTCCTCAATTTTCTCATGGGATAAGATGATTGTTATTGTGTGCTCTGTGCTGTTTGTTGAAGTTGTGAGTGAGTTAAATCGGCTCAAGTTTAAATACTACATAACGCCAGAGAAAGGAAAGGAATCAGGTACGAAGGAAGAAGGGAAGGGATAAACTATTATCAAAAGATGATGAATAACATTATTATTGTTATTGTTATTACATGAAAGGAAGGTAAGCAATTTGAGTAGCACAAGTAGAAAAGAAAAGGAGTTGAATTATACAAAAAAAACTTCAGAAGTTATGTAAAGTGATACTTATTCCTTTAATATGAGATGAGTTTCTTTCAATGATGAGTAAAGAAAATTCATGGACGACTGCTTTTCTTTTTCTTTCCTTTTTCTATTCGTTTTTCTTCAGTTAGAAGCAGCAGCAGCGTCGGTAGCAGTAACAGCAGCTTTCCATCATGCATCATAATATCCACAAAATAAAATGGTATGTATTCTTGGATGATGATTTTGATGATGATAAATGTCTGCAAACACATTGCAGAGGAGCATCAGGTTCCCATAATGTAGCTCCATACATTTAATAAAAAAGGAAGTGGAATGCACGCAATGTACCATTATTACAATAACAAGGACTGAGAGGAAAACAAGTTTATCCGAAAAAATATTTTACTTTTCTGCTGCTGTTGTTGCGTTGTAGTAGTTATTTTCTTGCGAGAGTAGCCAAGTCCAGTGAAAAAAGATAGACAGTTTACACCTGCATAATGTTATTATGATAAAATTGTTAGTTGGGGTGGCTGCTCTTTTTATATTTCTCCTCTCCTTTGCTCAAGTAGCCACTTTACAATTAGTGAGATTGGCGTAGGATTAATATTGGAATATTCAGTAAGCGCCCGAAGCCAAGGCAGTTATGCATTATAATGTTATGTTCTCCGCTTCCTCTTGATTCTTTTTATATGTAGCCGGTGCGGTGCGCTGCGGCGCTGTAGCCTCTTCTTTGCAACCTGTTGATGATTTCCTTTTATTATTGCATTGTTTTAAAATATATTATGTTGCTGTCAGCTCCATTCTTGTCTTCAGTTGTCTTAGGTTCTCGGAATATTTCTCTCACAATTTCCTTTTCCTAAAATAAACAGATCTTTGCTATTTATCTATTCGTTTTCTTACAATGACTATTTTAGCAACGAATTTAGTGTGGAAATCTTTAAAGAAAATTGAACGGCAATTTTGATGTCGCTCCTCACGAAGAGGCATTTATTGGGAGTTTGAGTTAAGTTAGGGCGTATTATAAATAAAGTCTTCTTCAACAATAGTCAGAGTCAGGTGAAGTGCTATTAAAGTTAAAATGTAGTCTTTTCGGTTAAATTTCAGACTTCTTTGTGAAGTACTATTTTACATTTTGCATGCTACTTTAGTTGTTGTTGTGAAAGGAAAATAATTTCGCTATGTAGGTATTTCTTTTTTATCAAAGAAAAAATAAAGTAGTCACTTTACCAGTGGGAGGAGGAGAGCTTGTTGTGTTGTTGTTGCGTGCACCACCAAGATTATACGAGTGAATGGAAAAATAATAAATGATGATTGTTACGAGAAAATAAGGATCCGGATGATGATGATGATGATGTTGTTATTTTATCGGTTTTGTGGCAGTTTTGTGAGTGCATAACTTAAGTAAAGTTGCTACTTGCTACTAGTAAAAAATAAATATCCGTCGAATTATTCTTATTCTACGGATTTTTCGTAAACTTCTTTTGAAGAAGCCAATTCCCCGTCATTCAGTCCAGTTGCAGTATAAAATGTAAAAAGTAGACGCTTTTCTTGTTTGGATGTTTTGTCGTGGCGTGTTGGTGTTGGTGGTGAAGTGTTTTGTAGAAAGAAGAAACAAAAACAAGAAAATGAGGGAGTTTTCATTTAAGAGCTTTTATTTTCTCTCTCTCGAAAAATCTAGTAAACCTGACAAAATTGGTTAAATTGTTTTAGCTCGATGAAAGAATTTCCTCTTATTTTCAAGCCATTAAAGTAAACCTGTATAATTGGCTGTGACGACGAAAGAAAAGTGCGGAGGGAGAAAATTATTATAAAGTATAAGTCATGGTTGAAAAGAAAAAATGGATGAAAACAGTACAACAGCAACATCACAAGAATTATACTCATTCGTCACTTTTTTGTTATTGGGTGTAAAATGTAAGTGAAAAAAAGAATGCTTCAGTCTTCAGCCAGACTCAGAGATTATGTTCATCCATCACAATTAGCATAAATACATATACACACACCCTTTGTTGATAAACTCTTCTTCTGCAGAGATTTCTTTTTGTATGACTATGACTTAATCTGACACTAACCAAATCCTTTTTCTTTAAAAAAAATATCTCAAAGAAAAATTTATTTATTATGTAATTCCTTTGACGTAAAGTTTAGCATAATAACTGTAATCATACTTTTATTATTCAAAATAGAAAACTGAATCTAAAATTTTAAGCTTGAAAGAAAAAAATTTTGATTTTGTATTTATTTTTTGCAGTCGATCTGGTCGTAACTCTCGGAGAGAAGAACCGTTGCTAGAAACGCCGGAAAGTTGTCATGGGAGTGAGATAGTGATGGACAGTCAAATGGTTGTGTCAGCAGCCCAAAGCCCTGAGCATACGAGGGCTCCCTCCGCTCTTCCACAAACGGGGAGGGAAGGCCATGGCCATGAAGTCATCGAAGTGCAAATCCTCCCTCAGGTAAATAACAATTCTTTAAAAGAAATGACAGCACAGCATCATGGCAGAACAGAACAACTTACATTTAATATTTCACCTATTCTCCTTTTCTTGCTACATTTTATCATTTCAAACGTAACGTTTCAAAAATTACGAATTCTAAAAGCGTGTACAAAATTGATTGTTGATCATTTATTACAAAAGACATGTAAAGTCACTCCCCTATTCTATTCATTTCTTTTCACACGAACGAAATCTGTTGTGTGCAGTATTATTATTACGTTTCGTTTTTGTATTTCGTATATTCCTTAATAAAATAAAACTCCTTTTGCTTACATAACTTTGAAAAGATGAAAATAAGGGGTGGATTGGATTCGTTATAATAATGCATAACGAAACCGAAATGCATGCATTCTAATTTTGGTTAGAAACACATGTGCATCTATTTTTACTAAAAGACTTTTATCCTTTCT
>JAHZNJ010003107.1:0-12175 GCA_027744475.1 Lepidocyrtus cf. sotoi NNG-2020 | reverse complement strand
GGACCACAATAAGTACTGGTGTTTACCCGGAAATCCACGGGATTCTGGGGAACTACATGTTTGATTTACAGAAAGATGTGGTGTTCAGTTTGGATAACCATACGACAACAAGGATGGAGCATTGGTGGCAGAATGCAGAACCCATTTGGATAACAGCGACGAGATATAGTAGGAAAGCGTTTTTGCGTTTCTGGAGCAGATGTGATGTTCCATTCGATCAAATCAAACCGGAAACTTGTTCCGGATACACGGAGGCAAGAGGAGCGAAATCTATTAAAGATACGCTAAAAGTGGCGGTAGATGCATTGAAAAGGGACTACGATTTAGTTATGGTAAGAGGAAGCACTTCTTGAAAATGCCAAAGTGGTAGAAATAACAATGATGAGAATTCAACATTGATGCGTACAATTTAAAGAAAATAACTTGCTGCTATAAAACGTTGAATTGGCTTAAAACTTAAAACAGGTTTATGGAGAGCACCTGGACAATATTGGCCACAAGTACGGTCCAGAGTCGCCTGAGCTAAAGCAAGCTGTGCGTGAAGTTGATAATATTTTGTTGATGTAATGTAATGTTTCTTTCTTGGCTTCACTTCCTGCTCTTACTTTAATGTCTATTTACTCACAGCAGCAGCATCACTTTACTTGATCGAATTTTTATTCCATAGAATTTCCATCAACCAAAGCGAAAAAAAATTGTTTTTTTTTGATAATTTTTGCTGTTATTTTTCTCTCTCTCTATTTAGCTTTCAGTTTAGTCAAGACAGGAAAAAAATCTTTTTTGTCTGCTGATGTGATTGAAAAGAGAGAAGACAACGCCCTTAATATTTTTCTTACTAAACCTATAGTAATATAGTACTCCTGTGGCAGCCAGGCCCTTTTCCTCCCCATGTTTACTCACATCAGACACCTAATCATTTAAGCCCGGTCAATGAACTAGCTGCGTATTCATTCATGATGATGATAATAATACATAATAATAATTCTGGCAATTTTTCTCCGCACTATTACATACTGCTTATCCAACGCAAAAATATCATTTTGTGTAGGTAATTCCAAACAATACCAGGCAGGGTCAGATTCAATTGTTGGCTATTTTCATTACTACTACCGTGTAACGGAATATCTGACTCCTTTTATTACTATACGAAAGGGTAGATTATTGCATAATAATATAATGCCGTTTACCTACCGCCTTGTGCCGCAGCAGAACAACGATTTAACACTTTTTTTTTGTTGTAAATTTGAAAGAAAAAGAAGCCTTTCTTCAATTCTTCGAAATCCCTTGGCAAATACTGAATGTTGATGAAAGAGAAATCGAGAGCGGAAGACAAAAGCAAACAATGAGAGGAGATGGCATAATATATTAGAGCAGTGCAGTCTGCAGTGTGTAGGTAGTTGTGTAATGATGGCATGAATGGCTCTAAAATGTCTTTTCTTTCTTTTCTCTCTCTCTCTCTTCCTTTCTGGAGATAATAGGGCGCTCCAGTGGTACGTGACATAATGACAGTCACGGGAACCACAACTGCCACCGCCGCCTCCCTTACTGCTTCTACGACCACCATCCAAACAATCTTTTTGTTCTCCATTTCTTTCTTCTTTCAAAAGAAGAACCGAGTAAAAGGGACGAGACAGAGAGAAACAAAGTAAAGCGTTAGCTGACAATGATGACGATGATGATGACGGGAAAAGATTTTTGTTCACTTCACGGGCATTTTACTACAAAAAATGGGTGGAGGTGGAATTGAGGTGGAGAAACGGTGATGATGATGATGATAAGTGGATACTGAAAGGTACACACACAACCGTGATCATAAAAAACATCTAATCTTAATTCGATATGGTCTCTCTCTTTCCTTCTTTTTTTCCTTGTCTCTGACAAAAAATGAAAGTTTGCTGGTTTTTTGGTTTCCTTTTCTTCCATCATCAATATCATCATCATCGTCATCGTCGTCGTTAGAAGCAGCGTAGCAGCTTGATCACCTCGTTCTCATCTTACTTACTCTCTAGTCTTTTTTCACATAAAAAATATTATGTAATATGCATACATCCTTTTCTTTCCCTTCTACTTACATTTTAGCTATTTTAGCCTTCATCCGTCATATCATTTGATTTTAAGCCCTTTCCAACATAAATTCCACTTAAACTGAAACTTACCCATCCAGCATAATAATGAGAAGTTTGTGATGCGTTCCAGAAGAGCCTTTCTCCTCGTTAGCTTCTCCTCCTCCACCACCACCATTGCCACCACTTCCACCGGCAGCACCACTGGCGGCTTGGGTGGATGGGAAATAGTCACATAGTAAGAATGTCACGGTGACTCCGATGGCTATGCAGAATTTAAAAACATCACACGCTTTTTCACTCACGTCTTTCATCTAAAAAGAATGAGAATGAAAAGAAAGAAAACAATATAAAATCAACCTTATTAGCATTCATGCACTTTCCGATGTGATATCATCATTCTCCTTCTACACATCACATCAGCATAATCACATCCCCATTTTAATATTACTTGTTATTATATAACATTTCACTTTCACTTGACAAACAATGTTTAAGCGTTGTTGAAATCATTTAAAAAGCTTTGTTTTTTAAATGATTTCAACAAAAAAACTCACATTTTCAAATGTATGTTGTTAGTTGCTACCGGCACAATAAGGAATGCAAAAAGAAGAAGGAGGGAGGATTGAGCAGGAAATAGATCATAAAAATTCACTGTCAAAAGTCAAAATGCTTATGATGAAGGAGAATGAGGACGTTGACTGGTAAAGCAAATAAGAATCCTTTCAAAAGGAATCTTTCAAATTTGAACTCTTCAAAGTTAATGATTACGCTGGTTTGGTTTGAATATTAATGTGTTGTTGTTGTAGTAGTAAAAATAAGATGCTGTTTCTTGTTAGTAGAGTCAAGGGGTAAGTACAGTGGTAGGACATCCTATTTGACCTTACTCGTAAGTAAGTATTAGCAGCAGATTTTTCTCCAAATATGTATTACTATTCATTCATGCGTTGCGTAAGAAATAGAAGCTCGTCTGCTGGCATAAAATGGATTTGATGTGGATTACTAATGGGTTCTGTCGTAAAATCATTTAAAGCTTTACTTAAGCAACTCTATTTCAAGCAAAGTTTGTAAGCTTGTAAATTATTATTAGCTTCGCCAAAGGGAGAAGCTGGACATGCGATCACTAAAGCTATCTGTCCGTCTGTACAATAACTCTTCAACGACTTAACTGATCTCAATGAAACATGAAACATAGGTTTGTGGGGTCCGCAGATATACTCCTGTTGTTTTTCAGCGAAATTTGCTCAATGCTTCTAGCGCCGGAAGTGGAAGTTGTAACATTGTTAGTTACAACAAATAGCAAGTGACACATCATCCTGACCGCATTGACAAACTCGGCTGGAATATACCATTATTTTTACAATCTTGCGCTTTTGTGCCAAATGAAAGCTAACATAATATAGCAAATGGACTTTTACGTAAAAAATAACCTTTCAGATTCTACAATTTCAAAATGTCGAGCTCGTCTTTATCGGCTTACCAGCTGTTGAGTTTGTACATTTATTATGCAACACCAACAGTAAAATAAGAATACAAATAATACATAACATTCAAAACAACAACGCTTTAAATTAAATAAACGTTTGCAAAGCAAATGGTGAACTACTAGATCGAATGATATTAAAGTTTCACGTTTCTCACGACAAATAGAAAAATTTTGCTCAACAAAACTCATCGTACAACCAAATCGTTCAATTCGTTTGACAGTTAACCCACCTGCAGACGGACGGACAAACAGACTGATCAACTACATCTTCGATTTTGTAATAACGGCCGTCAGTCAGGCGCTGGAATTTTCCATTCTCTTTAGAATTTTATTTTTATTTCTTGTTCACTGTAATAATAATAGCCAATGTACATTATCTTCTTGTGTAAAACGCCGAGTGTGCAACAAATGCAACGCCTGCTTCTGCTGTTATTATCTTAATTCATGTTTAAAAAGCTCCAGAAAGAAAGAGCGCCATTCCGATTATGTTATGTAGTTTGATAATAAAAGCTGTTAAAAAGTGTTAACAAAAGTAAATATTTGTTTTGATTAGAAAAGCAGTGGCGTTGTTGTTGGTGTTGGTGATCATGATGATGATCATCCTGTCACGATGATGATGATCATGTATTTTTGTGGTCGTCATAATATTACTATTATCAAACACCTCCTCATGTCAAAATGTCGCTTATAAGCATGGTTGTGGAAAATTCGCAGAGTTTACTATTGAAAACACTAATTTAATTAATTGCTTGGATTGAAATGTTCCGTGTTGGTGTTGATGAATGAATTAGCACCAATTCCTTTAGTTAATACTACACAAAATACTTTACAATTTACAGCTCTAAAAATGTACAGACATACATGAAATTTTTTAAAGTAATTCACAATGATTTGGATTTTGCAACAACATTTGAAGCCTAAAAGGATATCCATTATAAAAAACGCGTTTGTTGTTTGTTTGTGTGGCTTTTCGAAAGACTCATAGAAACATTGAACGGATTTTGGGCAAAAATACAAATATTATGAGCTTATACTACGTGCCAGTAGAGCAACACCGCGCAACGTGGTTTGGGTAACTACAACCACAGAGCCAGAGCCGGGTGGAAAACATTATTATGCAATTTGTTGTAAGTAGCAGACGAGAGAGTTAAAAGGGCAGACAAAACAAAACATACTTTGTTCAAAAATTTTATTGCTATGCTAAACAGCTACGCTATGCATGGGGAAAGAAAAAGGAAGGAAGTGAGGAAGGAAGGAAAGAAATCTAAGAAGAAAGAACAAGGGGCGCATAGATGCATGAACGTAAGAATAAAATAAAAACGGCATAATAAGGATTAAAGCTGAACGAGCTGACTGACGCGACGACTTCTCCTCAAACTAAACCACCAAATGAAATAAACTTTCTCATCCATTCTCATACAGATAGATGTATATAATGAATGATAAATAAATAAGGCCATTCCACATCAGTTTTTCCACACATTTTAGTACTTAATACTTAACTACCAGCGTATATATTTCTGCACTTTGTTGGCAAACATGCAAATTCCTTGACTTGATGATGAAAATAAACATGGATGGACTGACTTACATTGATGAAGAAGAACTAGGCGCTATCCTCATCATCTCCTCGAAAAGCTTTCTCTCTCCGAAAAAATAATATTGCTATTATTATTTTATATATTCTTTCAACAACCAGCTTCCCGTTTTCCCAGTTCTTCCACGCAACTTCCACCAGCAAACATGTAGGCAGAACAGCTTGCAGAGTGTAATAGTGGTACAGATTTAAACGGAAACAGGAATCAGTTTCAATGTCAATAATATTAATCAACGAAAATATTTTCAAGTTCCTTGGAAATTTGACGCGGCAGCTAAAGTTTTAAAGAAAAGAAAACCCTTTTCGTTCCTCTTTAGAGAAAAAACTGAAGTTGTTTCCACAAACAAAATTTTCTGATTTTCTTTGCTTCAACACAGCACCACCAACAACTACTCCAAAACCCAACAACAACGATGAAACTTTCTGCAACGGAATGGATTTGAAGACTGCGAATGTGAATGTAAAAAATAATTTATGCTAAATAAGATGGTAATGCCGATGACGATGATGTTGATGATGTGGTTGGTCCTTGTCCCTCTTCCGTCTATCTCTTTTTCTGTATCAGTAGTAAATATTACTTGCTGAGGAGTCCTTTCTTTAAAACTTTGCACAAAAATCAGATTTGTATTTAGTTTTGCAGACACAATTTTACATGGATCAGACTAAAGTTTTTTACGAGAAGTAGAAAGTAGAAAGAGTTATAATTTTCTTGCTTTCACGTGGGATTTCGGTTGAAAATAGTTCTTGCTGTTAGGTTAGTGTTTAGAGCTTATCACTGTACTTATCATAGAAGTGTTTATTTTGAAACAAAAACTATACTGTTGAACCACACAAAAGCGTCTGATTTGCTCTTTTTATTATTATATTTATTTCAAAGAACGTGCAAGGAAAGTATAGCTAGCTCAATACTAAACAAAATTGTGACTGACGGACTGGTAGACTTTTTTTCTTGGCGTAGATTTCCCCCTTTCGTAACTTTTAGTCTTTCACAAGTTATAGAATAAAGCCAAGGAATAATGACAAGGCTTATTTTACTATTGTGGTGGTGATGGTTTTCTCAGCAAGTGTTTCAGCAAATGAGGAGATGTTTTATCTATCTCTCGTTCTAGAAAAAAAAATTATCACGCCTCTTCTAGTACGATTACCTTCACCTTCCTTTCCTTGTTTTATGCACCTTAATTTGATGGTATTGATGATGATGAGGATTTGGATGAAAATGTCTTTGTGGAATGCTGGTAGGATAAAATAAAACCTTTTACAAAAAGACTGCTTCACTCGTTTCACCATTCACTTTTTTCCCACTTTAAAATAACTTTTTGCTCTCAATTTATTTGATAAAACGAGAAAAGAAACGGTTATCATGAAACGGGCAATGATAATAAGTCTGTTCTGTTCGAAAACAAGCGAAGATAATGTAGATAAGATTTTTTCTTTTGTTATATCAATATTAGTCAAAATGAATGAGAAATCGACATCCCCCTCAGCTTTGCCTGCACCATATCATTATCAAATGTAAACTAAAAGTATATAATTTTTTATTGAAGCTTTTTGTTTAACGAAACCAACACAAACACATTTTATTGTACTGAACAGTTTTCCTCTACCTGGCCCTGGTCAGAGATTTTTCTTTCATTGGATCATAAAAAAAACAAAATGACGAGTCCGTGTCCGTTCCCTCTTCTTCTCTAATGTAAAACTTTTCCTATTACAATACAATTGTTTGTTTTCTATGCCACGTGTGCAGCAAGACACAAGAGGCTAAACACATCTGCAAGTTCAAGCGGGCTACGTACGTGTCGTATCTCTCTTTCTCTCTTAACTTATCTCTCTCACTCACATTTACAAGACCGAAACAAATTCACCCACCATCCGATACCACCACCTCAGCAAACTCTGTCCGGTGATAATAATAATACGTTAATGATTGATCAATGATAACACACAGAAGCTTAGCGAAGTTGTTGTATTTAGACACAGTAAAGTAAAAAAAACTGAAAAAAGCTTTCCCTTTTAGTAAAGTTACTTTTTTGAGTACGCTAATTGAGAAAGGACCCCACTGTTATTACTACTGATGGTGATTTGATCATTGAACCGGAAGAAAAGTCGTTATATTGTTGTTTTGGAGAAATGTGGCCGACATGCGGGCAATTAAAAACAAAGTTATATCAATAGTTGGATTTTAAAAGAGCAATAAAAAACCAACTGCAGCAGCAACATTTCTACTCCTGTTTTATTATTATTCTTTTTTAGATGTTGTATCAAATAGTGCAGGGAAAGAGATGTTATTTCTCACAAGAAGAAGAAGACACCATGATGCATGTCTCATGCACTAAATGAAAGCCACACTGCTCCTCTCTCCTACTTTTTCTATAGACGTGCCGCCGTTGCGTTGCCGTTTAGTTTTTTTGTCGTTACTATTCCTATTATTATTCGTTGCCGCTGCTGATTCTGATGCTTCTGCTCCCTCATATGAGAAACGGTTCTTCTGCTGCTACTGCTACGAAGAAAACGTCTACGACGAGAATAAAGTTAAGGAATAAATGGAAAGCGCTTCTTATTTCCTTCAAAACGATATGATGCTATGAAAATAATGGGATGATATGATATTTCTGCTTTTTCTTCTTATTGCTTCGTCTTCGTCTTCTCTGGCTCCTCGTCGTGGTAGCAGTCTTCATAATGCAATAGTAGCAGAGGAAAACAACACGCAAGGCAAAAAAACGTATCAGCTTTAAGAAAGGAAAGTCAAGAAGAACTCATCCCGTCTTACTTCTACTTTAATGTAATACTTTTCTTCTCTCTCTCTCTTTGATTTTTTTTCTCTCGCTATCGAAAACTACAATTCATATATGCCACGGTATTGTCGTTACGTTACCAGCATTGTTTTACACAAAAAGGGAAGTCACCTGCAAAAAACGAATTTCAATGAATTTGGCTTAAACACATTTTAAGAGGATCAATTTCCTTTGCAGTAAGTCAATTCTTTTGCTAGCATCATACATATCATATCGTCGTGGTTGTGATATGATGATCATCATGAGTAGAGAAAAAGAGCATCATCGACATCCCATAAAAAGGATTTTTGCAACTCTTAGCAGAAAATAAAATGTTGCAAAAGGAAAGTTTTTTTTCTGTCTGAGCTGTGTGCAGTGAGTAGTGTATACGTAGTATTATATGTTTGTGTACGTTTTGGCTTACATCTTGTGATGGGATTACACCGGAAATAAAATGTATCATGTTATATGTTGCGATTGTACTCATTTCTGTTCATTTGATAGGAAAACGAAGAAGGAGAAGAAAAAGAAAAGTAAGTCAGTAAGACACAAGCATAACATTACATAAAAGCTTACCCGTGCGTTCGTTTGCCACACACACAACATCAACAACAACAACATACATTGGACCCTATTATATCATTATTATGCAGTAGTGGAGGAATCATTACGGAACGTTGAGTAGGAGAAGAGGAAGAAGCTTTTTTTCAAAAGCTTTTTTTTCTTCTTGTTTGACTCGCTTTTACTTCTGTTTGCCATGTGGCTTAAGAAGACAGAAGAGCTGAAAAGCAATAGAAAGAGATAATAGTAGTGATGCTAGTTCCCAGTTTTTTATTTCTTTTGCTGAATGACGATAAAAACGATGCATGCTACTTTACTATTGCCGATGATCATGATAATAATAATATGATGTTGATACAAAGGAAGCTAGTAAGGATGCTCCTTTCCTTCCTCTCTCGTTCCACATGAAACGACTCTGGCGGAGTGAAAGGAGTCTTGCAGAGGTCTTGCTCATTTATAATCTCAGCAGCAGCAACATTAACTTTCAGTCAGATTTCGGATTTTTTCTTCTTCTATAGTAAAAAGAAAGAAGAGAGGAAGGAAAAAAGAATAGTTCTGATGATGATCATGATGATCATCGTAAGCACGAAACTCTTTAAGACGTTACTATGTTGCATGCTGACTACAATATTGTTATTATAATACTATAAAAAAGTTCGAGTTAAGTGGAGGAGAGACTATGATGATGGTGGTAGAGCTAGAATGAAACTTAAACTTTTTCGTTCTATTCTTTTTGAAGCTTACTTTTCGACTTATTCCGCATCAAAACCGTGTGGTGCCGAGAACAGTGAAAG
Organism: Lepidocyrtus cf. sotoi NNG-2020; assembly: GCA_027744475.1. Classification (NCBI taxonomy): domain Eukaryota; kingdom Metazoa; phylum Arthropoda; class Collembola; order Entomobryomorpha; family Entomobryidae; genus Lepidocyrtus; species Lepidocyrtus cf. sotoi NNG-2020. The sequence continues at coordinate 2,903 of JAHZNJ010003107.1, read as the reverse complement.
TGGGAACCGAATGATCATGATGATGATGTGATCACATCAAGAAGAAATAGTAGAATTATTTCTCTCTCTCTCTCTCTCTTTAAAATGAAATGAGCATCTCGATTTCATTGTATACAGTATCACTTTAATGGAAATCCTTTCAAAATAGGATAGAAGGGGAAATCAGATTTAGCAGACTAATTTCCTTTGACTAGCTGTCCACACGGGTTTCAGTTTTCCACGATTTGAACCACATTTTCTACTTCTGGAGGAAATAAACTTATTTAAAAGTAATGTCATTTTAGATTTGTCGTTGCAATAGAGTTTCCCGTTCAAATCATTTCACCACCTCCCATTTCCCCCATTACTAACTAGGTACGAACGAAACTTTTAACAGAATAGTGTTGTAACATGATTAGTGCTCTGTTCTGTTGGAAAATATATCCCTCTAGAGACATTTTGTCTCCATCAGTTTTTCGTTCCTTTTCATTTAATATCCTATTTGGTTCAATTGAAGTGGATAAACACATTCAATCATCTATATTTTTACTTTGTCGTTTTACTTTCACATGAAAATAAAATAACTGCGAACGTTCTGTTTCTCTCTCTCAAGTTTGTTTCTGGAAACAAAAAAAGTTTGAAGGTGACATTCATAGCCCTTCTCTTTCTCTGCTGATGTGAGTATTCCTGACCTTTCGAATTCCCATCATCCTAATCCCATCTACAATGTTTCGGTCTCCATCCAACATCTGCACAATCCAATTAGCATTTAACGAATGACTGGTTCTGTCTGACTGGGGCTTGGACTTTACCCACTTTAATTTTATGACATTAATTCCATCAGGGGAGGGCTGTGGTGGGTTCATTAGGTTGATGCGAAAAACTAAAATGTTACGACTATGACTTACCTTAGAGTAAAAAAGAAAAACGAGCGTTACGTAGCATTTTAATACGCATATTCCCATGTTGTTAAATTATGCATGATGATAGTATGGAAATGAAGTAAAATAAAAAATGAAGACAAAATATAAATGAGAAAAATACATCATATTACATAACAAAGCAGAGAACGTTTTGCGACTTCATTTCATCTTGTTTATTTATTGCGACTTACGGAAACTTACATAGGTAGGTAGGTACATAATAATAACAGGTTTTTTACGCACAGGTAATACTTTTCCTACCTAATTATAATTGCTGCGGGTATAAAGTTTAATCGAGCCGAAGCTAAAGTTCATAATAATAATAATAATATGTGCATTAGACTACAATATAATAAATCAGAAACCGAGGATTATGTAACTTTCTCTTCATCAAAAATAAATCATCGAAACTTAAATAAAACAATGGTGCAAAATGGATTTCATTCTCATTGGAATGCTACTTTGGAGATTAAGTTTATAAACTTCAACGTATTATCTTAGTTGATGGAACGTAGTTTGAAATGGAATGTCAATTAGTCTAACGAAAAAGAATACACATTGAAAAACTGTTTGATAAAATGTATCCTATTACAATTGTGCATGTTATACGGAATGTTTTTTCATTTTTATAATTAATTGTGACTGTTGGAAACGCTGGTTGGGTGTCTTCGTCACTCATTCCAGTTTCCGCACAGTGATGATATTTGTTTATATATTATATTATATTGAAATAAGACATTTGTAATAATTATAAAGATTATAAAGATAATGCATTGTAAATGGATTGGGAATGGGGAAAACTTCACCAGTCACCCTTTTAAATCATCCAATAAGTAGGACCAGGTCCGCCGTCGTACTTCGATCGTTGGAGAAGGGATTTCTCAAAGGCTTCAGTGGTAGCCAACACGGAGGATCCGATGAAACTTGCATGATATCGATAAGGAGATACGTTAATCTAAAAATTGAAACGAAATAATTTAAATAATTGGATTTCAATTACTTATTTTCACGCTTGGTTTGGTTATTAATTCCAATTCTTTGAAATAGTTCAAATTTAGCGAACCTTTGGCTTCAAATGCGGTGGGCATAATTTGACAAGCTCATGCTCCAGTCTTTCTGGAAATCCTGGTATTAGTGTGCAACCCCCAACAAGCAAAATATTTTGGCTCATTTCCTTCCTTATATCCACCCCGCAGTTCTGTAAACATTTGAAGATCATTTTTGGCAGACTATCGCAGTCGAATCCGTAGAGACTGGGATCGAAAAACCCTTCTCCTACTCCTCGTAAAACATTTTGGTTGACTCCAATTAAATTCCCGAAGGATAGGATATCTCGCAAGTCCATTTCCACAACTATTTCTTGAGAGTCCTGAGAAGGTCTTCGAGAACCGTTGGAATTTATGCAGACGAAGTTCTCTGATATGAATCTGAGGACGAGATTTTCAGCGGGGGTGGAGAGATACAGGCCGTTCTCTTGAGGTCCAAGTCCTTGTCGAAGGGAATGTTTCAAGGGATGGCCACCGTAAGGAGCTCGAGACCATGCTTGGGTGAGAATAAAACCTTGGCTGACTGGGACGATATCACAGCGTTCGCCAATATCGCAGACGATTCCGTTGTCGGTGGAGTAGGCCCAAAAGGAGACTACACTTTGGTGGGCAATCATTACACTTCGCACCTGATACACGAATTAAAATGTTAGCTTAGGAAATAATTCTATTTAACCTTTTAAACCAAACTTTACTTTTTATTTAGAGAAGTTTGTTGAAGAAGTACTGTACCTGGAACATATTAAACACCAGGTCTAAAATACTCTTCCGCGATTTATTTTCCACGCGTCTGGGAAGATTTAAGATAAGTCTGTAGTTCTCAGGGCGAACGTTCAAATCTTTGAAGATTTTCCGAAGAAAACCTTCCAGTGCATCAATCTCAATAGTATTCTGTAAATCACCAGCATAAGTAAATATTATATTTTAGAACACTTTTCATACTTTATTTGTTGCA
>JAHZNJ010003106.1:0-11835 GCA_027744475.1 Lepidocyrtus cf. sotoi NNG-2020 | reverse complement strand
AATTTTCAATTGAAGCAATATTCAGTAAAGGTAAAGTATTGTATGGTTTTTATTTTGGCTGTTATGAAAGAAGCTGGATTAGACTATCAGTACCAATATAGTGAAGGAATGAGAACTTGGACCATAATTAATTACAAATTAATTACTTAATTAATAAAAATGAGCAGGTATGCATTTATTTTAAAAATAAATTGACATGAGGACATTTCAATTCATCCTTAACTCAGTGATTATAATTCTAAATACTTATTTTCTTCATTTTATTTTTAATTTACAGAGGAAGCAGCAGCAGGTCAAAAGGCTGTGAATGGAAGTACATTTTATACTTTACCAAAGATGCAAAAAATCCGGGAGAAGGGGAACCAGAAGAAATATCAGACGAAAACTTGATATCATATTTTCTTCGTTTGGGTACAGAAGAGGAGAAAATTCTAGAGGTTCACATCTTCAAACAAAATCTTTTTACTTGGTTCCCGCAATGGTTTGGTGCATGGCACGAATTCACTGTAGTGGAATCAACCAACTTTTATTGGTCATTTGAAAAGGATAGTGACGGAATTTGTGTCCAGCGTTCCAAATCTTGGAATTCGGTGAAGGAGGCATATCGTGGAACAAAGAGGAATAATGTAAGACCTGAAGGCAGAGATTCGAGGAGAGGACGTGCTGGCGATACAGTTCTAAAAATATTTAAATGGATTTACAGGCAAGATTATCTCAACAAAGGTTATCATGTCACCCAATCTAATTGCCATTATTTTGCTTCTCGAATTTTTAATGCTATCGCTCATAGATCAGATGAGCAACTGGATAAATGACTGTCGCGTTGATAGGGTTGGTTGTATTATATTATAGTGAACTTTAAGCCTTTGATAAATCTGTAAAAAAACATTTTGCTGAGATTTTATTAAATGTGACCGAATTAAATTTTTCATTTTTGCATAATAAAAAGGAAGAAAAGGAACACCGTTTACGCAAACGCGATTTGCATTGCATTTGATATTGTTTAAATTGTGATGTGATGATGTGAACTGAACAGTACAGCTAGTCGCAGTCGCACGCAGCAGCAGCAGCAGCCCAAGAATGTATGGAAGCGAGTATGTAACTTGTAACTGCATGACTGACTGCATCTACTGTGTATATTATGTAAGGAAAGTAAACAAGAACACATGTTTTTTCGCTAAAATCATTTTTCATCAAAACAAAGTTCGAATATCACGAATAGTTTTTGTACTTTAATAATTTTCTAATTGATTTTAATTGCAATTTTACTATTGTACGCTGAATAAATGAGTAATAAATATTTGTGGATTGTGGAAAGGAATCTGTTAATGTTTAGTTTTAGTTTTCAGGTGAAGATTTTTATTTTAAATGTTTTATACCCAGTCAGTCGGATTAAGTTGTTGATTAAGTAGGAAGAAGGAGGGAGGAAGTTAAATTGTTCTTGATTTTTGAAGTAGAATTCAAATTCATTTGTTAATCACTTAGCCCTTAACTATTTTCATTATCTGGGATACTGTCAATACAGCGATATTGTAGACTGACGTGAGAAGGAATCCAATCGTAAGAAAAACATTTTTTAAAAATCTTGTACTGTAATTTTTATATTTTTGCAAATTATTATACTGAATAGATTAAGATTACTAATGTAAGTAGACGACAATATGGGCGAATGCAACAGTCCTTGGACCTGTATCTTGTTTTATTGTTCCATGGAATTTGACATATGAACATAAAAATTTCAAGTTGCTAATTAAATTTTAGTTTTGCTTGGCTCATTACGATCTTATGTCGTATGCAGTTTTTCGTAAAGCGGATAAGGCCAACAGCTAGTTTTAATTACCTCCAAGTTTTAAAATAAATGAGCTGTTTTATTTTATGGTTATCTTTTCGGAAGTTTGAAACAAAGTTGTTTCACTTCGGTTCGTTATGAATTGAAAAAATCTAAACTGATTATCAGCAGACTTCCTTGTAAATTTAAAATCTCAGTTTCCGTTTCGTCATTTCCTTAATTAGAGAAGTACCTAAGTAGATATAGATGTAGGAAGAAAACTTATTTTAATATATGTGCCATGCCTCATTAGTTTTTTCTTTTAAAACACCACATTTGAAGATGATTTATATTCATCTGGATTTTCTAAAACCTAAATGTGGATACGAAAGGAAAAAATAAATAATTTTAGCAGTTTTACACAAAGCCTAGCATTTACACAATATTTATATTTATGGGGAGGTCAAAAGTTAATCAGTTGAGGTGATGGTATAATGCTCCCCGGTTTTTAGTCTTCAAACTGCCAAGAGAAGAATAACAAATTGCTCGAGTTTTAAAATAATGAAGCAATAAAGAAAGTAATTTATTTTACTTTCACGATTCACAGTGAACGTCATAATTTTCAAAAAGATATTTTTGTAAAGCAATAAAAGTAGCAAAATATAATCCTGCTCAATTTCTGTTCGCGTTCTTGACAGATAAAAATGAAAAGTTGAAGAAAATATGAAACGGTTTTTCACCAGTTGCAATGCAACTTGCAGTAAAAAGCAAAAAAAAACAGCTGTTGAACATATTTTAATTTAGTTGATGTTCAGGGCATTCATCATCTTTTAGATAATTAGCTGTGGCATCATATCACTAATAAATATTCGGTATCGCAGACAGCTCAGGACGAATCACGAGGAAGTTTCCTCCAAGCTTTGGTTATATAAATATGTAAATCAGTGAAACAGAGGTGAGGTAGGTAATCCTTTTTCGAACCGTTCGTCCTTCCTGTGAATGGCTGTGTGGATTGTCGGCTTTTCGAACTTCTTAAGAGAAGTAAATAAATAAAGGTTGGGAAGAAGTTTTAAACTTGTTGGTACACAACAGTGTATAAGCATTAGAACAAAAACCAGGGAAATCCCATATAAATATTATGTATTCCGTTTGTTCTTTTCTCTTCAGTTTTTTATTTAAGAAGTCGAGTGAAAAACCTCTCGTCAACATCAGTATAAATTAGAAAGCTCATCAGAACAGAGCAAATCACTGCGAAAACATTACTACTTCCGTTCCGAGAGCAGTTAAAAGTGTTCTAAGCATTTGCAATTTGCGTTCGAGCTTTTAAGTAGTAGCCGAACAAATCAAATTGGTGGTTTGGTCTATTCTTCTTCTTACAAAGAGATTTCAAACAAATCAGCCACTGAACAAAAACAAAAAGCGGAAGGAAACAGAAAGTCCCCGGTTTTTTTAATCCTTTTTATTCGTCGTTATTCTATTAACCCAGTTTCCAGTTTCAATTTATTTCCTGAAACCCCCTTTTTTGTTTAAGCTGTAAAGTTATTAAAACCCGTACAGGGTACAGAGAAAGAATTTTGCCATTTACCTGTATTGTTCTGTGTCTGTTCTCCAAAAGAAGAGTTTGTGGATTTCATCGATAAATCATATCCGTAAAAGTAATTTTGTTGAGTGTATCCCTGTAAAGAATACCTCTCCGAAAATGTAAGTAACTAAGAATTAAAGAATTATAATTTCAGGTTTGGCTTTTAATAATCCACTTCCACTTATCTGTATGTGCTATTTTGTTTGGATTAATTTAAGTCATACAAAGAAATGAATAATATACCAATGTATGATTTAAAACTTTCAAAGAGGTACTTTATTTGAAGCGAAAAAAAAAATTACTAACTTGTCTTTGCGTTTGCATCAAAAGTTTAGAAACATCTTACTTGTTTTACTCGGTCAAATTAAAGTTTTTCTTCTGTTTTTTAATTAAAATCGCTTGTATTAATTTTTATTTTAGGGTTGTAACGGTGAGGTTAACTCATCCTAATCTATTTACGGACTACCCGGATCCCGATCCGATGATTTCCTCCACATCCACTGAGGATCAATCTGTGGTCAAGCCTGGAACCGTCATATTAACGTGCAAACCTTTCGCTTACTCTGTTACCTCAAAGTATGCTCAAAGCCGGTGTGATACGTGTTTAAAATCGTAAGTGATGATGAAGTGAAGAGGTATATTTTAATTTAATCATCATTTTCATAAATCTCACTCACTATTACATTACAATATAACGTTTTTTTAGCTGTGCTCTTATTGCATAATTTATAGTTGTTCATGCTTATTCTACTTGCAAAAAATATGCGAAGTTGTTCAATTGAGTATTAAACATGTAAGTTTTACTAAAGATTTAATTTAGTATGCTTCAGAGTTTGGAGGTTGCGTCAAATCAAATAGAGCGAGAGACAATATTTGCCAGTCAAGTCAGTAGGAAGCAATTTGGCAAATTTTCAATTTAGACAGGCTTCTTGCTTCAGTCTTTAGGTGGTTAAATTTAGAAGCGATTGACAGGACAGGCTCTGCTGCTATACGTATTACGTATGTATGTACCTGAATTTAAAAAAAGGAGACATGAAAGAAAGAGATCATTTATTTAGAAAAATTATTGATCTTATCATTATCCATGTTACTATATAGCACGTGCGTTGCTTTGTTCCTGTCCTGATGAACGCTTTTTTAACCGTTCGTTGGCACAGCAGGTCTTATTTTTAGAACAACAACAGATTTTTCGTATAAAAATGAGAGATGAAATATTTGGTTGAATGTAGAATTGAGCATTGAAGAAAAGTGAGAGATCAACAATCAAACGCATTTCTGTTAAACTTTGTATTATTTTTGTATTTGCAGTGAAGAAAGTTCTTCAGATGACAATCATGGCCATCAGTTATCCCGTTGTTCAGGCTGTCATTTGGTTCGGTATTGTGATCGGGATTGCCAGAAGAAAGGGTGAGTGTTTTTAGGATGATCAATCTTATCATGATTATTCAAATTAATGTACTAGCTTATTAACGATCAATTTCAAGTCAATTTCCATGATTAAAAAGTAGGTATATGTCCTTTATAATTTACGAGATCCCAGCCACAATTGAAAACATGGGAAGGTTGCGTTTATTATGAAAAAATCATTCAAATAATCATTTGAAAATGGAAATCCTATATAGGTGGGTCGACGGTCACAAGTTTGAATGTAAAGGGTTCAAAGTGCATAGGGATGTGCCGGGATGTTTTACTAGGATATTGCTTCGTATTATTGTCAAGCTCCAGGTAAGCTGTAAGAAATTATTATTAATTATCTACCTTTACACTTAATGAAACTAAATCTTAACCATAACTTGAAGTTATAATTTAATAATTTTTATCTTGTATTTAGAATGGAAATGACTACTTTGATGAAATCACTCACAAGAAGGTTCGCCGACGTTTCAAAGACCTTGTTTCTCGTAAGCATTAATTAATTAGAAAAATATGTTGCAAAACCCTTTACTGAGTTTGCAAATACGGCTTTCTTTTGCTGTTTTCTTCTTGTAGATTATTCCGACATCAAAAATGACAAAAGATTAGAACAAGTGGAGGTGATGAGCCGAGTCGTTGAATCCATTTTAAAGTTTCATCCAGAGATTAAAATGCCTAATCAATCGGAACTGCTTGGGATATGTGGAAGGGTAAGTCAAGACAAAAATAGACGGACCCAAAAAATTCTAGATTTTCTAAAGAAAAGCACTGACAAAAAGCAAGGAACTTTTCAAGCAATAAAGCAGTCACCTCTCTTCTTGTTTATTTATTGCTATTTATTCTGTCGCGTAAGAGTTTGAAGTTTTGCAAGAACAAGCAATTTGAAATTGAGCCATCGTCAGCGTTTGTTGTGTTCCATTACGTGTAACAAAACCTTAAATAATCTGCTGCTCCTTTCCTTCATCTTAAAACGTTAAAAAACTACTATGCACGAGATTGGCTTTAGTTCAAAAACGCTTTTGTGCAAAAAGAATTTTTTGCTACACATAACTTGGAATTGCTATGAAGGCTATTTTTTCGTCAAAGGTTGTTGCTGTTGAGTTGTGTACGTCTGAAAGTCTGATAAATCAGTTTGTTTTCTTTTTTAAGCACATAAGAAACACTCCACACATGCTTTTTTGTTGATCGTATTTATTACTAAAAACGAACTCTGCTAAATAATTTAATCAAAGTTATTAAGGCACACAGGATTAAAAAAATGAAGTTTGAATTTTAATAGCAGAAAGTCAAAAATCTCATGAATTCGGGAGTGGTAATGATTTTATGCAATTTTTTTTATTTTCCATGATCTTTGATGTTGAAACCTTGGTGGGGGCAAAGCATGATGGTTGTTTACATGTTAGTCATGTACCATGCGGGAAAAATCTCTTTTTGAATTTGATATTATTAATTTGAAGAGACAAATACAAAGCAGGTTTTCTTTTATCAAGGCCTTTTCCGTTGTTGCAATCCGTGTAATGTAATAACTGCAGAAATATCTCACATAAAAATTGTTTTGTTTTGCCAAAATGTTGTTGCAATCTTGTCAGTCGGAATTACTTAGAGTGTGATGGGTACCGTGGGTGTCGAGTATTAACTTTAAAAGCTATTTTTATGAACTTTCTTTTTATTTCATTGGAAAAATTAATACATCTTTTTTAATTTTGTGTCTATTTATAGATATTCGTTAACACATTCTCCATCACGGATCACGAATGTCACACTTTGGGAGTTGGGCTGTATCTAGGAGCCTCCATCTTCGATCATTCCTGTGAGCCCATGGCCGTAGCAAACTTTGAGGGAACAACGATTTGCATAAGGAATATTAAGAAAATACCAAAATCACTGCCGGTTAGAAAAACAAAACACCGAATCACCATTAGATTATAAAAATTAATTAAATTAATCATGATGCATTTTCTTTTGCTTTTCTATTCCTAGATTGAGAATGTCACGATTAGTTACATTGACAGTTTACGACCCTCCACCGTCCGCAGAAATATATTGAAGAAGCGCTACTATTTCGAATGTCAATGTGAACGCTGTAGCAAAAGTCTATTTGATAAGGAGATGCGAAGCATAATTTGCCCTAATAAAGAATGCAAAACTGAGGTAACTATTATGCAAAATGTACTTGTTTCGATTCATTCTATACTCTAGCTTTTTAATGAAAATGTTTTATTATTTGTATTTGTATATTTGTATTACAGATCGATTTCATGGAAATCAGCAATCCATGCAGTAATTGCGGACACACGTTTGAAAGTGCTGCAATCGAAAATATGAAAGAAATTGAGAGCTTCGTTACTGAAAAGGCTGAGGAAATTGAAGAAACTGCTTGTGAGCTTATTTGAAACATCAATTAAATTTAAAAAATATTTATCTCTATCTCATGAAATTAAAATATGACCCTGTTTGAATTGTGGTTTGCAGATTTAGATATTTGCGAAGTTTGCACTCGTTACCTGAACACAAACAATTTTTCTCCTACTCATTGGCTCATGATGGAAATGCTCTCCGGTGGATTTGATGCTTGCGTCGAGTTACAATTTTGGGAAAAGGCTTATGATTTTGGAGTAAAGTTTCTTGTTGGACAAAAGTAAATTGCACCTTACATACGCTGAATATTTTATTATGACTTATATATCTTATTATTAATTTTTTGCCATCGTTAATTAATTGTTTGTCCTTCTACTTCAATAGGAGATACCTCCCTGAATTCCATCCCGCTTTGGGCTTATCTCTCCTCAGAATGGCGAAGCTTTCTTGGTTCCTGGAGAAAGAAGCCGAAGCCAAAAGATTCATCGCTGATGCAAAAGCCATTTTAGATATTACGCATGGACCCAACTCTCAATTCTTTCTGAAGAACGTTGTACCTCTCATTAGAGAAATCGCTGTTTGTACTGAATTTAAACGTGCCATGAATGAATCTAGATAGATAAGCCAATTTAAAAAAGTATTTTATGTGAAACTCAATTAATTGTTCAATTAAACATCTACGTAGTTCTAAAAACCCACCTTTAGATGTATTCTTCGATCATTCTTCGCCATAATAAAGGAACGCAATCCATTATGTGATAGTGATAAATCTATGCTTCATCTGTGCGATTTATTATAGTACATAGATACCTAATTTCTATTTCCATTGAGCAAACTTCACTTGTCAAATCAACCATCATTCCAATCGGTTTGGTACTTACCTCCTGGTTGTAGAATAGCGGCTATTTATGTATACCTAATGCGCAGAGGCTCTCCTCGTACATGTGTTTGTTGTGTAGCTCGCATCCGTTGCTCGCATTTGCATCTGCATTGTGTAAAAAACATGCTTTACGTAACAGTAACAGCTCTGTAATGAATGAAATGAGTTTGATCAGATGATGTATAAAACTGAAAGTATTTCATTTCATCAAGCTTTTCCTCTCCGTCTCGTCCTCGTCCAATCTTTTTTACAGTCTGTTGCTTGCTGATTAAATTAAGTTGATTTGAGTTATACCTGATCTACTGGAGTGTGATTAAACTTGACATTGATGATCTACATTGGAATTTGAATCAAATCAAGAGGAGTTCCAGAGAACATTCAACGGAACAGATCATGGAGAGGATCAAGCACATGTTTTGACGGAATAAATTAATTATTTTGTTTGCTGAAAGCGCTGCTGGTACCCAACTCAAAAGGAAAATTCCACTGGAAAATATTTATTTTTTACGTAACGTTATTTACAATTTTGTATTAAAAGTAAAGTATAATTCATTTCTGTTGACTGGCTTGTGAATGTGAGCGACAAACAAATTGGAATAGTTCAATTCAATGTGGTCATTGGCAAGGATGGCTCGATACGTGAAGAAAACGAGATACCTTCAACAACTTAAAGAAAACGATGACGTCTGCAGGCAATCATTAGAAAAGGGATCTTATTTGATATTCTGCAAGAATAAACCTTACCTGGATAAGAAGGAGGGTGGAAATCCATTCGAGAGTAGAATTAATTGGAGAAGTTTTCAAGGTTAGCACAATAAGTGATACGAAGAAAAAGATTCTTTCTTGTAAGATTTTATATTTTATAAATCGATTAAATCTGTATTTTTTTAAATAATTACCAAATGCATTTTAAAACATTTTTAGATTTGGAACCTTTCAAGCCAGATTTAAGGGAATCCTCGATAGTTCTAGACGTGGAGGAAGATGATAACCTCACTCCCCTCTTTGTTTGTGATGTTTCTCCAGAAAAAGCAGAGGACATAACTGGAAAACACGGAGGATTCTTTTCAGACATGAGAAGAGCTCTATTCTCCTTATCGGAAGAACAACATCAACACATCGCCAGAGGATTTTCAATGGTGACCTGGAATTCCCAAGTGAAGTTCTGTTGTTATTGTGGCTCCCCGTTGGAGAAGAAGGTTAATGGCTGCTCGAAGGTCTGCACGGGAGAAAATTGTGATAAAGCAAAGTCCACGCATTATCCTCGAATTCATCCAGTAGCTATTACGAGGGTTATCAATCACTCGCAAGACAAAATTCTTCTTGTAAGAGGGCCACATCATCCGAAGGGAATGTACACTTGTATTGCGGGCTTTATGGAACCGGGAGAAGTACTCCAGGATAATGTGAGAAGGGAAATCGCGGAGGAAGCTGGAATAATTGTGGATAAAATTGAGTATTTTAAATCTGAGGCTTGGCCTTTACCTCAGACATCGCTTATGATGGCTTGTACCGCAGTGGCTATGCCTGGTTCAGATAATGTAAGTAAATTGCTCAGCATTTTATAATTTTAAAACAAAACTTTCAAAAAGCTTAATTTTTTTTATTTAACTGGTTATTTTTTTACACAGATAAGTCGAGATGAAGCTGAATTGGAAGACGCCAGATGGTTTACAAAGGAGGAGGCAGCAGCAGCGTTTGCTAGAGTTACGAAGAATCCTAAAATTATCGCTGATAATCCAAATCAAGAATTAATTATACCTCCGAATGGTGCCGTTGCCTATCAGCTTATAGGTAATTGGCTAGAGAAATATAACCCTACGCAGTTGTAGTTATAAAAATAATATATGTGAGCGAGCAGCAAAAATAAAACCAAAGTGCGAGTTTATTTTAGGACTTTATGTTTTATATATAAAAAATGTTATTAAATTGAGTACTAATCAAAATAACGATCTTAAAATGTTCAATTTGTAATAATTTTATCCATCATAACCAGTTTCAGATCATTTTTTTTTCTTTTCATAACAATTATCTTTATCTCCTTCCAACTTCCAATGGAAGATGTTATAACCGACTACGGATTGGAATTGGACATCAAACTTAACTTGAAACGACGATAATGAACTTCGAGTTTTATGAAATTGACAGGTTATTTATGAATGAAAGAAATATAAAAAAAACAATCAATATTATACAATTAGTGTCAGCCGGAAGTGGTTTTCAATATGATGGATGACATTGACAAGCCACTTTGTTTTAAGCTAAACTCAAATACTTCATTCATCACTATGTTTTATTGGTAGACTTAGGTAGACAGATTTTGGCAACTTTAAATTCACCAATATGGTTTAGGTATTTAAAATTACAATTGACTTTCGTATACAAAAAATTATAGCATTGCAAATGAATCACTCATGAGTTTCATTTAAATAGAAAAGCAACGAGGCAGTACACGCACAGCAGCGTTGTAGTAACATTAAATAAAATGGATTTATATAGTTTGAGAGAATAAATTTTTACAAACTCAAATTTTCTACTCTACATGGACAACTCGGCAACCTCCTGGTGCTCCTCCTTACAGATCTCCCTCTTGGATTGGACCAACGCCCGGTGGAGCTGACTTGCATTATGATGACAAGCTGAAAAGTATCAACAAAATCACAAAAAAAAATCTTATCATTTTGAATGTATTTGTAGACAGATTTGTAGGAATAGCAATGGCAATCAAGCAAACGCGCAGTCTTTGTCATTCACGCAACACAGCAACAAGTTGCTTTGCTAATGATACTCGTATCTTTTTTCCAAGTACACTTCGTGGTAACGGTGGAGTTTTTTGACTTGACGAAGTGAAAAAGCATAAATAAGCTCCTTTAAATTATAAAAAGATTGGCAGAAGAGCAATATTCTTTCACCTAGATTGCTAATTCGTCAGACAGGCAATGAACTCTAAAGAAGGGAAAGAAAAAGCTGTTTTGAAGTATGTCATCTATGTCATTAGACATTTCAGTTATCATTTGGATCGCTAAGAAAATTTTGTTCTATGTAAGGTTATACTTGTAGCTTCAAAACGAAATGATTGTTACATGGAATTATTTTGTAAGTCAAATAGTCATTAGTCAAAGTCATGTCTCATGCAAAAGCTTAAAAATATTATACTGCGACAATTTGTCTGCTACATTTGTCTTGTCTGGACTTTCAAGTACTACTCGCATAGTGAATCATGAAGGAAAGGAAAGATGATTCACCTCACATTTCATCGAAGGAAGGAAAGTAAGTAAAGCATCGGTACCTTATACCAACATTTACCGGACCCCGGTCCGGGACCCAGATTACGATAAGCCTATGTGGGTGCTTACAAATTAGAAACAATTATGTACGTTACACTACATTTATAAATATGTACCTCAATTCTTGGATTAAAACTTCACAAAGAATCAAAAGTTCGCGTGCAATGTTTTTTATGATGCAAGTTTTTTGCATTTTGAAATGATTATTAGTGGGATTATTACAATGTAAGTAAGTAGTTGCCCTTTAAAGAGTCGTTTCATTATCACGAATGGCTTGGCTGTATAAATAGGACCACCAAACGTGCCAACGCAACGCTGCTGTTGGTATAGATATGACAGCATGTGCATCGATTTAATCATGTAAACAAACGGTTTTTCGTTTCTTTGATTCTTTCTAACAATTTAACAATCTGTTGCAGAAAATGATGCAGTGCAATCAGTATTTCACCCTATTTCTCCCAAAGGAAAAATCAGCTTCAAACCTCAAATAAAAGAAAATTTCTTTTTTCAATTTACAAGTCTGATAAAATTTCAGTCCAAATATTGT
>JAHZNJ010003104.1:0-10571 GCA_027744475.1 Lepidocyrtus cf. sotoi NNG-2020 | reverse complement strand
TTATCAATAGTATTGATAAAGCATTTTCTATTGTTTGAGCTTTCTATTGATAATTTTTCGATAGCCTTATCAATAAATTTCTCGAATTAAAAACCCTAGGCTGAATGAAGCTAATAAAAAGGGTTGTAACTAAAAAGAGTGAAACATGATTTTAAAATTATGTGCATTTTCTGAGCTTCGACCAATACCAAAATTGACCAAATAATGTCAAAAATGTTTTAATCTCATTCTTTTGTTTTCAAGCAAGCATATAGCATTCACAAAACCAAAATACGCTTATATCATTATGAACGGCGCGGCGCGGCAATAAGTTATACATTATCTGTTTCGCTTTTAATTTTTAAAACTAAACCATCACAGTCGCAGTCCATAAAGCGTTTGAGAAATAAATGGGATGATATTATTATATGCACGATGAAACTGAAATCACACGCACACAGACAAAAAAAGACGTTTTCATAGTTTTTTATGTGGTTTAAAGAAAAAGTCAAAACGGAATTTCGAAAAACTACTGCTTTGTCGTGGTTAACTGTTGTGAGGGTGTGTGTTATATGTGAGTCGTGCATTTGAAAGCTGAATGGAAAAACAGAATAGAAAAGAGATGAGAGAAAAAGAGGAAGAATCTTTTGTCTCTTTTGTATCTCTTCATAACGTGCATGCATGTGAAGCTCAGATATATGGCTTAAGAAGAAGAAAAAGCCACATCATATCACCATCATCACAGTTTTTCATTTCATTCTCAGACTCCCATCATCCCATCATCTCGTCTTATTGTTCTTCTTGAAGAAAATAATATCCAAAAAAACTCCTCATTTTAGTCAGTATCAGTATAACACACATCGTCGTCGTAGCCCTACACATGGATATTTTTACGGAGCAAAATAACCACCACCGTCATATAAAAGGAAAACTAGGAAAACGGAAGAGGAAGAAGAAAGATATGTACATACGAACGTAACGTAAGTACGTATAAGCAGATGAAAACAAAGAAGATTGCACCACTACTGAGCCAATCACATCATCATCATCATCATCGTCATATAGTCATCATGATCCATGCCGTGTCGCCCTTTTATTCGTTTTCTGTGTCTTTGAGTTTGCTGGTGGTGGTGGTGCTGTTTCTTCCTTTTCAGTAGTTGACAATGAGAAAAGGAGACGCTAAGCTTATAATAAGTAAGCCATGATAAAACTGAAAGGAGGTATAAAGTATTCAAAAGGATAAGTCAGTTATCATTTCTGCATCCAGCAACCAAACCACCATTTCCAGCACCGCCACCAAAAAAACTGCCTATTTTTTTACTATTGGGTGTAGAATAATAATAGTGTTGGTGGTGGTGGTAGTGGAAGGAGAAAAGGTAGCTCAGTTTCTCTTTCTCTCTCCTCACATCGGAGAGGTACTCACGTATCCTCCCATCATTATCATCACCAACCATCATCACGGTGCTGCTACTATTGCTACTACTTCTCCTCCTTTTCTTTCTCTCTTCAGTTCCACTGCTTTTTGTACGTGCTCATTTCCCTGTGTGACTAGCCACCCGGCTTAACTTCTCAATTTGAATAATGTGAGAATTCCAAATCAGTGGATGGAATGGAGAAAAGCTTACGTAAATTCTCTTCTTCTTCTCTTATTTTCCTCTTGCTCGCTGCCGTTCTCGTTGTTGTTGTCTACGTCGTCCTCCGCGTCCCTTGTGAAGAAAGGTAGGCATGTATGTTTATTTGAACCTTGTTTTCTTCCATTGTTGTTGCTGCTGTTGTTGTGATTATTATTATGATGTGATGTACTCATATGTAAAGATGACCATTTACTTTCCAGAGCAGTTTCCCTTCTCCTGTAAGCTTTATGTACAAAACGGGAGGGGGTAGGTAGGCGGTAGGGATGTAGTTCACTGACACCGGCACCGTAGTCGTCCTTCATTTTAGTAAGAATTACGTGGGATTGGGATGGGAAGAGCTTAACTGAGTTGAGCAAATATCCTTGTTTTTGCTTGTCAAACTCTCCTGCCTTTGATAAATCTTTTTGATTAATTATTAATTTCTGATTTAAAAATTTTTGCGGGAAGAAAGGTTGCTGACAGGTTGTAAAGAGTAGAAAAGAGTTTTTTTAGAAAAGTTTTTGTTTTCATTTCCTCCAATCCTCACATCCCAGCACATCATCATACGTAATCACGCCTCGTCAACAGAACAGACTTATAGAGACAGAGAGAGAGAGAACGAGGCTTCCTTTTTCCTCCCCTTCGTTTCCAGTTTCTAGTGTTTTTTGCTCAATTCTTACATTTGTATCATATTTTGAGTTGGTAAATAATTATACGAGGAAAAAACAATAGCGAAGTAGTAAAAGTAAATAGGAAATTTGCAGGAAGGAATGTATTTAGGCATACACATATAGCGGATGTAGTGGTTGGTAGATGGATATATTGGGAAGAGGGTAAAAAAGGGTGAGAGAAAGAGAGAGAGGAAAAAGGCGTGGATGAAAATGGTGGACTTAAATCCCAAGTAATTGTCATATAATCAAAAGTTTGAGTCGAGGAGTCTCCTCGACCTCTTCAATTTAGGAAGAGGAAAAAGTTGAAATTACTTACTTGGTTTTGTCAAATACTTCCCTCTCCTCTTCTCTTCTCGTTTAGCTACAATGATAATGCAAAAGCCTTTTTCTGTTTTGTTTTAGTAGCTTTGCTTTGCTTTGTATTGTATTGTATTGTATTGCATTGCGTTGCGTAACGTTACGTTGTTGCCTTACTTTCCGCCTCTCTGCCCATCCTCTTGGTTGGTATTTTGTTTTTAAATAAAAAGAGAGAAAGAGAAAACTCTGTGAGGAGGTTAATTGACTCTCGGAAATATTCAGGACATGTTGCAAATTAAAATTGCTCTTAGTTTTACAATGCACAGTGGGATACGTTGTTCTCCATTGTACTGCTGTTGCTGCTGCTGTTTCTCCACCACATTCACCCTACTTCTGTTAGCCCTATCACTATAAAACAAAACAAAAGTTTTAGTTTAATAAAGTCAGTGTTGTGTTGTCTTCCTTCTTCTTCCTATTCAGAGAAGAGGAAGTAATAGTCAACTACCACCACCACCACCACACCATTGCAGCAAGCAACAGAAACAGCAGCAGCACACTTTTCAACCACCACAAAACAGTAACCAAAAAACTTCATCTTTAGTTTTACTGCCTGTTCCTCCTCTTTTCTTTCGCTTTTCTAAAAAATATTTTTTTTCGTAAAGGGGTCACCACCACTCACCATCATCGAATCGCCAACCAACCATTCAAACAATAGTTAGTTCAATTCTACTCATTACATTGCATTACATTACATCACATTTTGCAAACAAAAAGATGAGAGAAAGAAAGGAAGGAACGTTTAAAAAGTCGTTTTCTTCCCTGCCATCCTATTATTGCTATTCCCAGAAGAGGTGAAGCTTTATAGAAACAGAACAAGGAAGATGACGAGTACTAGCTGGAAACAGAAAAAGAGATGAATATGATAGGACATGGGACGAAAACCCAGTTTCTCTTTTTCTACCTTTCTTCACCTTCACAAACTTTCCATCTCACTTCCGTTCAAAGATGGGTCTTATCTTTAAAGTAAGAAGGAAAGTCTAGTGATGCATGGGAAGATTATTAAAGGAGAGTGTGGTGGGAATGCGATTCAACGAGCGACGGCAACATGCTCTTCAGCAGCCATTCACTATTATTATTTCTTTAGTAAATCTTTTGACAACTTCTTTTCCTCTTGTTCCTTTCGTTCCCGAATAGATAATTAGCATCAAGAGAGGAAGTAAGAGAAGCAAAGGGTAGAGCTGCTGAGAATGAGTAGGACAGCAGGAAGAACTTTTAGTTTCAAAAGTGCCATAACATTTACAATACAAATAGCAAGTCAATACTGACACGAGCCTTAGTTAGTCCCAATATTATTGTTAGGGATTGCTTACCGGACGTTATTAAGCGTCTGATAATTCCTGATATGCGTGATAAATCCCGGTAACACTTAACGCACAAAAATAAATCCCGATAGAAAAAATATACTAAAGCAAATCAAATGATCCATTGTGTATATAATTTGTGGATTATTTATTTATTTTCTCTAAAACCATTGAATAAATTATCAATTCTTTTAACAATTTAAATCATTCCATTACAGTTTTGTATATGTACAGTATGTATATTCTTTTTCTGTTCCTTTTACTCAGATTAACTAACTTTTCAGCTAAAATAATAAATAGGAAAACTGACTTCAAAGAAGGACAACATATGCTCTACAGAGAGCCCAATTAATATACTTTAAAGAAATGATTTTCTGATTCACCTAACTACTTTTTTAAAATTAATTTAGTTAAATTTAATTAACCCATCTGCACGTTTACAAAGTAATACTTAATTGATCAACTTTTCAAACCACATAACCAAACATGTAAGCAGATTAGAAGTAAGCATTGAAAACTCTACTCTAGATCCTTAAAATAATACTTCAAAAATACTAAAGCATCGATTGTATCATCTCCTAACCTTGATCTAATCTTTGTGCAAAATGAATTAGCACATGAGAAGACTCGTTCCGCCTCCACTGTGGATGGAGGTATGGCTAACAACAGGTTATACACTGTCTCCAAAATCTTACCGTGAATACCTTCGCTTTGGAATGAAGAAATTTCACTTTTAATTGCTAAAATCGACGATTCCTTTGATTTAAACGTTATTTGCGGTGCTTCCATTGCTTCACGCAACGCATCAGCTAGTTCATTTTCCATTACCATGAGCAATGGTGAATCAATTAATTCATCCGCTGCATTGTCTTCCAGAAGAATTGGTTCACTGGGCTGACTTAATTGAGATGGCTGATCCATGCGGCGTGTTGAAAATTCATACAGCTCCTTAATTTTGTTTACTATATCAGTCTCTGGACGTGCCTTTATTATCTTTTCTGTGCTTTTCTGCTTTGCTTGCCGATTAGCTGGATTCAAAAACTGAATTACATCAAACAAGATGCTCCGACGCTCCTCCATCCTAGTTTTTAACGCTTCAAAAAGTTTAATCCCAATGTCAGATTTCAGTGAGTGCAACTTGCTCAGCATAAACTGAATTACAACATCTCCAGTAATTAAATTAGCGCTTTTGCAGCAAATCTTCTTCGTCCCAATTTCAAGTGGCATTAAACCAGCAATTATTTCACTGATTTTTTTAATGTCAGCAGAAGTGATTAATTGGTCTTCTTTTAAATCTATCAAGGATTTTTGAATGTCGACTCGTGTTTCGTAAAATCGTTGAAGCATATACAAGGTACTGTTCCATCTTGTCTTTACGTCCAAAATAACTCCTAATTCTATCTTGTGAGATTCCTTTGTGTACCGGTGAAGCACCTCCAACTTCTTTGGTGAATTCAGAAATATTTTTACCACTTTTCTAACTTTCTTTACAACTTCTTCCAGTGAAGGTTCAAGTTCCATTACTTCCTGTTCTTCTTGCATGCTACTGTCGTGGTCTTCCTCATTTTCCTCGTCTTCATCTACTACTACCACAGCCGGAAGTATTTGAGTTTTTGTTTTAAAAATCACGTCGCATACTGCTAGATGGATGCCGTGTGCCAGGCAAATCTGATGACTTCCGGAAAAATCCCGTCCCATCTTTTTCATAGTGGAAGCGCCATCTGTCACCATTCCCACTATATGTTTATCAAGATCGATGTCAAACTCTGTTAATTTAGCTCTAAGCACTTCTGTAGCGTTTGCGGATGTTAAGCTTCCGGTTATCCTAGCTAGACCTAAATTCCAAGCTTGGCCGTTTTTATAATGCAAATTGACGCTCATGAAGCGTTTACGTCCAGCTGAAGTCCACTCATCAATTGTGGTTGCAAACATAACTCCTGACTGAATTAAGCCCTTCAACGTTTTCTTGAGTTTTGTTTTTTGAAGATTAGAATACTGCATTACAATATCGCGAACACTGTTTGGACAGCGTGGGTAGTCACGAACACCTTTATCCACAAAAAGTTCCCGTAGAGTAGTTGAATTTGCAATTCTACTAAATGAGAAATTATCCGCAGCGGCCAAACTTGCAATTTTTTCCTCCTTCGAAAATGGCACAACATTCACTATATAGAAAATTGACACAATGATTTAAAAATATTATAGGTTTTGACTTTGTTTAGCTCTTTTGTTTAAATCAAAATTTCTAATTGATCATTGCTTATTTAATTACCTTTTGAACTTCGATTGCATAAATCCACATTAATTGAGTGAACCGTCTGTAAATGTCGCTTTAAACCTGTCGTACATCCGTGTAGAGTGCTGCATTCTTCGCGACCTGGGCAAAGTTTACAAATGCCATTTTTTCTGTCTTCAGAGCGGTCGAAGTATTCCCATACTGCTGACCTTAACTTTCTCCGTTTTGGCTCTGGTGCCATATCGGTTCAAATTTGATGTAGTTCTTAAATATCAATTAACTTAAGTGGCAAAATACCAACAATAATTAATAAGTAGTAGTAATCAAACAAACTTTTAGCTACAACTTTCACACTGACTAACCGATCCCACAGGAGAATCATTTGTGTTTATTTTTACAATTTCTCAACTGTTTGAATTCCATCATTCCCGGCATTTGCTTTGCACAGTGCATAATACGGTTTTACAGTACAGTGCGTAAACTGTGCTATGCTGTACAAAAGAAAGTGGATGCTGGATTATCGATATGTGTAATATTGCGTGATAAATCCCGATAAGCCATTAACGCACATATTAATGATTTGCGTGTCGGGACTCGCTTGATATGAGAAGCCTAATTATTGTTTGAACTCAATTCAGCATCAGTTCATTCACTGTTTTACAGTCCTCGTGACGGCGACATCCCAAAAAAACTTTTAAACCTAATCAAGTGCTTTATTTTAAAAAAATACATACTGTTGCTAAAATTAGTATAAAATATCTACGTAATACTTATCAGCTGTTGTTAGTATCATTATGGGTGACTTTTCGATGACTTTTTATTACACGGAATGACCTCACAAATATTACCTATACCTACCTAAATCTAACGTTTTTTTCGTTCTCTCAATTTAACAACTCTTTAGAGTATTGCTTAGCTTTTTTATGTGGATTTTTTAAGAAAAAAGTTGCACCAGTAAGCTAAGCTGCTATACACTGTTATTTAATTCGTGCACACGTATAAGTATAATCACAATCAGCAAATAAATGGATTGTCTCTTTTTCTTCGAGGCTCTACTTGCACTACTACAACATTATTCTCTTTAGTAAGTTTTTTTTTCAGAGTATTTTCTTTCCCCTTTAATGGGATAATGTGTAGCTAAACACATTCTTGGCGGAGAGTTAGTTAGTTAAAAGGTTTTTTTTTAGATTCTTTCAACTTCGTCTTCAACCAACAAAAACGAACAAGAAGAAGAAGAAGGAAAAGATGAAATCCCTGTTGTGCTGTGCCTGCTCCTGACTTTGCTTCTTTTTTGCGTATTTTTTAAGAAAGAAGGAAAGAAAGTAAAAGAAAAAGAAGAGACACATAAAAGGAAATATCTAAAACCTATGTTGCTATGTATGTGTATTGTATGGCATGGCATAAGGCTAGGTTTGGCATGGAATGGCATGGCAGCGTTAAATTTTTTAGAACCGTTCCTCCAAATCTAATCAGCAATAAAAATTGTCCCGTAACCCAATCTATGTCCACATTATATTTATTTATACATATGTATAACACTAAAGAACAAAAAGAAAAAAGGGAAGTAAGTGTAAGAACAGCCATTTTTATTATATTGTGCTGGCTGTTCCTTAAAAAGAAAACAAAAATAAAAACAAGCAAATGCAATATTTTTGTTTCTTCCTCTCTCTCTCTCTCTCTCTACGTTTCTACTCTCTTCTCGTCGTCGTCCATATCATGTTTTATCTTCATTATTAGATTTTTCTTTCCTTGAACTTATGTGTCGTAAAGAAAAAAACGAATGAAATGAAATTGGTAGAAGGAGTACAAGAAAGAAGGTGAAATAAACCAAGTTATGTTGTTTTTTTTATCTCCTGCAAATTTCTTTTTTCGTCAGTCATTGATTTGTTGTTAAAGACTTAAGATGAAGCAGCGGCAACAGTAGTCGCAGCACTACATGAAAAAAACGGATGATGATGATGATGAGGATTGTGATCATGATGATAACTTCCTGTTGTAGTAATACACATTAACTCAAAGAAAGACAGAAAAAAAGAAAAAGAGGGAGAAAACGAATTCCTCAGACAAGAAGAACGACAGTTGACTTTTTTATTTTTATTACGTAGTTTATTTTCTCTTTGAAATAGTGGCTTGTCTTTCTGAGCTCTTTTCCTTCAGCACATAAAATATACTTCCACAGCAGCTTCCCTGTTTTGTGTATCTTTTAAAATAAAAATAGAGAAAATCAGAAAAGATCGAAAACGAATCTAGCCTGAGTCGTGTAAATATTACTTAAAAAACTAAATAAAAATTTCATCTTTAAAAGATTTCTATTAGCTTTTTTGTTAGATCTCTTTGGAAGAAATAATCAGCTTGATTAAAGAAAAATAAAAATGTCAAAAAGTTAAGTATCTTCTTTTTCATCATCGTTTGTTCTTTTTTTTCAAAAAGAAAATCTACAACACAGCGATCGTTTTAAAAAAATGTTTTTTTTTTAGATTTAGATTTGGAGCGGATTATTGATGTAGGTTAAGCTTAAGAAGAGATCATCTTTTCTTTCGAGTAAAAGTATAAATATAAAGAGCTATTATTTTCATGTTGAGATGTACAGCGACATGAGAGACTCTTCAAAAAATAAACTATTTCTTATTTTTTTCTTGATATAATAATAAAAACACAAGAAGAAGAAAACGCATAAATGTAAAAATCTAGCTTTACGCTTTACTTTTTTTAAAAATATGTCATTTCTGTTTTTGCTGTGTTGTGTGCCCTTCTCCGTTTGCCATTTGTTTTTTACCTAGGTATGCTTACTACGCTACACAACAGCACTTACGTTTTGTTTATTCCGATGACGACGACGTTGAATGTTGAAATGTATATAAAAGTAAACTTTTTTTTGTAGAAGAACAAGAAAAAAATGTATTTATTTATACAAGTAATACAAGTACATAATATAAAAACGAGAAGAGAAGAGGAACAAGTAGAAAAAAAGAAGAAGCGTAGCTTTCTCTAGTACCCGAGGGAGCAACACAGTAAAATATTCTAAAACATAATGCAATGAGTGTAAAATAAAAATGTGAGCAGTTCTTCAAGAAAAAAGAAAGAGGAAGAAAAGGTTTTTTTTCTTTTCTTTCTCCTGTTTCTCCCGCTTTTTTATACTACACGCTTGCTTCTTTACCTTTTTCCCTGCTTCTTCTTGGAAATACTAAAAGTATCTATTGACATGGAATAAATCTAACAAGTAAGAAGAAGAAGGATTGAAGTATAAAAAAAGAAGTTACACCGAATATAAGACTTTTGTTTTTATTTTATTTTGTTGAAATTCAGGTGAAAAAAGAGAACGACGACGACGAGGAAAAGAAGAGGATTTTTTCTTTCTCTTATACCGAAAAGAGGAAACGCAAAGCAAAAACTAAACTGCTACAATTCTGCTATGGGAAAACGGAAAGATCAGGACTTCTTTTAAACTATACTCCTGATGCCATTCCATGCAGCAATATAAAGTCAAAGATGGCGAATAAAATAAAGTTTACCCTGGGAAACTTTCGATAGATAAGAAAGAAGAAGAAGAAATCGTACTTGGTATTACTACTACAGCCACATTGCTACTGTTTTACAACACCGCTACACTTACTTTCGCTATACTTAACTATACAAACCCTTTTACGTAGACGACGAAGAAGCCGGAAGTAAGGAAGGAAGGAAGAACATAAAAGGAAAGGTTTTTATCCTATATAAAATACAGAGGCAAAAAGGGAAATAAGTAAAAAAAGAAAAAAAAATGCAATCATATATCAACGTAAACTTAGAGAGTTCAGGGAGAATTGAGAGGAGTTCGAAGAAACGGAAGACTACCAGCAAAGGAGGAACATTTGGTAAGTAAGTATGTCTGCTGCTGAAGAAACTCTCCGCTGCTGATCTGATCCTTTCCCTTTCATTTTTGTTTTTACTTTTTTCCTTCTTTGTTGTCTTTCTCTCTCTCTCTCTCTCTTTCTAAATATCTTTTACGTAAAGTGGCACCTTTAGTCCAACTGATCTGAATGCAGATTTTCTCGGAAGAAGCAAATTACGAAGAAGAAAAAGGAAGTTGAATTTACAGAAGAAAAGTACATTTGCTTCGTCTGTTGCTGTTGCTGCTGCTGCTGCTGCTACAACACGTAGGAATGATGTGATGTGAAGCGTGTATCGTAGTAATCGTAGGAATACATAATATGAGTATTTATTATGTATATTTGGTCCTCTTCTTTTTGCTTCTTTTCTCTCTATTTTCCCTGAGAGTAAACACTACGCTACACACACACACAGAGGCAAATCTATTGGATTGAAACAATTTACATTTGCATCAT
The DNA here is from genome assembly GCA_027744475.1 of Lepidocyrtus cf. sotoi NNG-2020. Taxonomy (NCBI): domain Eukaryota; kingdom Metazoa; phylum Arthropoda; class Collembola; order Entomobryomorpha; family Entomobryidae; genus Lepidocyrtus; species Lepidocyrtus cf. sotoi NNG-2020. The sequence continues at coordinate 89 of JAHZNJ010003104.1, read as the reverse complement.
CATCGTCATCATCAAAGACTCAATTTATGGCAGTAAAGTAAAAAAAAAATAAAGTAAATAGTAGTGAGTGAGGACAGAAATCAATCGTG
>JAHZNJ010003103.1:0-11003 GCA_027744475.1 Lepidocyrtus cf. sotoi NNG-2020 | reverse complement strand
TGGGGCTACTCGGGAGCTACAATATCAATATGATTGTAATAAAGTCATTTCCTCTTCTCTTCATAACTTTAAAAATATAATTAAGCTTAAAGATAGTTGCATTTTTACGTCAAGGTATATATTATGCATGATAATTATTTATAATTATTACAGGATAACATTTTCCACTCTGTGGCTGCTATCGCGATGGTAATTTGCTCTATCGTTTTCATTGTATCCGTTTTCAACTGGAAGTCTTACGTAACCGATGGCGTTTTTATAAGGCGATTGATATCCGGGGTAAAATGAAACAATTTTTTTTCTAAAGTAATAACATGATGCAGTTTATAAAGAGAGTATATTTTAGCGGAATTTCTAATCAATTTCTCATTCTCAAACAGATTTTGGGATTAATTTACGGTGTGCTATGCGCTAATGTGGGATGGCTCTTATTCAGAGTTTAATTGATGGATTCTCGCTTTTGAATTACGAATTTGTTTTCCTAATTATGAAAAAAAGAATGTTTTCAAAATATTGAAACTGAAACTTTTATGCTTTTGCTTTTATTAATATCTTAATTATTATAACTAACATTTATATAACTAATTGTAAAAACGACGAACGGTTTAATGGGATTCATGCGTACTTCTTCTAGTAAAGCCCGAAGTATTTCAACTAGTAAATTGTACGTAAAAGAGATTCATTAAACAGCAAGGTAAACGCCAATGCTGCTGTACATATTTTTTAAAACTAAAACTAATATTGAATAAAATACAAGAAATAAAAAAATCATGCTAATTAGTGGACGAGTCAGAACAATCACTAGATTCCTCCACCTCCTTCCGCTTTCGCTTCATTTGCCGTTTTCTTCCTTTGTTTGTTTTGTCTTTGTTTTGTGGTTTAGCATCTCCAGCCCCACCTCCATGTTTGCTATTAACGTGAATCCTGAGATTGTGACGATGGGCGTACTTAACTCCACATACCTCACAGACGAAGGGTTTCTCCTTGGTATGGATTCGCATGTGTTCCTCCAGTTTATGCTTCGTCATGCATTTCTTCGAACAAACTTTACAAACAAATTCCCAACTTTCCGGTCCTGCATGAGTAAGCATATGCAAAGGCAATCTATACTTCGAGAATTCCTTCCCGCACGTTTCACAGATAACCTTCTCCTTCGGCTTTATTAAACCTGCTTCCAACTTTTCCAGCCGCTCATGCCATTTCACATGATTAAAATATCCGAATTCGCTACCCACAAAAGATTTACCACATTTGGGACAAATTACACTAACATTGGGGCCTTTTTTAGCGTGAATTTGACTACTCATATGCCGCTCCAGTTCCTCCTTCGTCTCACATTTGTGCGGACAACCTTCAACTGGGCAGGAAATGGCGTCGTCTGGATTTACATGGAATTGCAGTCGGTGTTTTCTCAAACTCAGACTTGAGGTATGGCCAACATTACAATCTTTGCAGAAATAATATTTTCTCTTAATGTTCTTCACGTCTTTGTCCTTATGAACCTCTTCGTAATGATTGCAAAGTGCTCGAAACCTTGTGAAGTAACCGAGACAGGTTTTCTCTTCGCATTTGTAAATCTGTATACCACTGCCTTCCTGCTCCTCACTTCCGGTTAAATCGTGGTCCTTTTTGAGATGCTGAAGGGCCGCCCAGCAATTATTATCTTTATCGTAGTAGACGACTCTCCTGCAGATTACGCAGCCTTGCTCCATGAATTCCAGTTGAAGATGCTCATTCAGGAAATGTTGAACGTAAGAATTAGTTTTAAAACTGAGGGGGCATCTGGGACAAGTTTTACATCTGCTGCTAGGTTTTGCTTTCTCTTTGTGGGTGAGCTCGTGTTTCGCCAATGCCACAGCGTATTCCTCCACGACATCGCAGAAGTTGCAGTAGAATTTGCCATGGAGTTTTGAATGGGAATCCAAGTTTTCTTTATAGCAAAATATTTGTTTGCAGTCCATAACTGGACAGGAAAATATCTCCGAAGAGATTTCAATTCTCGCGTAAATTTCGAATTTTGATTCACTTTCCTTCTTAATGTACTTTGTCACTTCAGCCAGGCCTTTAAACTTTAAAATGGAAACGGAAAGTGGCTGGGGTGTGCTTTCTGACGCATTTTCCTCGACATCAGGTGCGGACTTTTTACTTTTGGAGGTTTTTGAGTTCGTTGGTCGGCAGTAAAATGCTCGATGCTCTAAAAACTTTCGGAAATTACGGAAGAATGTTTTACATTTGGGGTTGGGACAAACGATTTTTGTACATTTAGCTTCTAATCTAGATTGGCTCAATTTTGGTTCGACTTCTTCATCCTTCTTTGGACCTAATCGTTTCCTTTTAAGAAGCTCCCTTAGAGTTTCCGGTTTTCGTTTAATGCCTTTGGCAGGCTTTGGTTTCAATGCAGTTTTCTTAGCAGAGGAAGTCGTAGGAAAATTGTCGTGCTGTTCGGTAAACTCAGTTTTTATAAAGGGTTGTTTGAAGTCAGTCTCATCGTCCTCATCATCATTAGTTTCAGTAGAAGAACTGTCGGAAATGTCTGGATGTTGTTCCTCCATAAAATCACTGTCACTTTCGTGGTCATTGACCTCAGTTTTTTCACGAGTGACACTATTGACGACGCTGCAGGATTCTGAGGTTTGATGCTGGCTTAGCTTTTCTGCTGTTGAAAATGTCTTGCTGCAGCTTTCACAACGGTGTACGGTACGAAGCAGGCGTTTTGTACAATGAATCTCTTCCAATGGTGGCTGCACGTCTTCCGATTCAGTAGAAATTGCAGGAAGAGACGAGTCCGCAGGGAAGCCATCAGTTACGGGAAACGTCGAAGTAGCATTTCCGTTTTCGCTATTACATTCTGCTTGGTTTTTCAATGGAAATATTGAAGATGGCGCATTTTGATTTGCATCGTTATTGTTTTCTGGTTCAAGTTCTTCGGAAAGATTGGAGAATAAAGGACGTGGAATGACATTTGGGTTTTGGTTCCTAATATTACATTCTGTTTGGTGTTGATGCTGAACTTCGTTTTCAGTGGAAATAGGGCGCAGAATGACTATTTTGTCTCTGTTTTCCGGTTGCGACGACATTATCTCGGATTTTACCACTCTTGCCAATCTCAAGGCGATTCCAAATGACGTTGATTCATTTTTATTAGTTGAGAAAAGTAATTCTTCCTGTTCTTCTGTAACGGCTGGTTGGGGAAGGGAAGAAGATGTTGATATTGATGATGGAAAGGTTTGGCTATCTTCCGCTATGTCAATGACTTCATTGGCTGGTTTGGAAGCAAAATTGTAATTTTTATTGTCAGCGCAGTCATCTTCACATTTAATTGAATCACAATTATTTAACTGAATCGGAGAAGTAAGACAAGGTTGAGGACTATGCGTCATTATGGTCTCTTCTACAGGACAATGGATAATGTCTTCATCATCGAAAGTTGACTGTTGACAATTTTCGTTACAATTTGTAGCATTTTCTGGAGCTAACGCAGGTAGAGAAGGCAAGGCTTCAGTATTGTTGGAATAATCGAGTTTTGTAATAGATTCCGAAGACCTTTCTGACGATGATGATGATGATGGCGGAGAGGAGGAAAACGGGGGAGACACTATTGAAAACGTCTCTTCTTTCATTATTATTGGCGTTTCTGTTGCTGCATCGAATAATGATGATGATGTTGGAGTCGTACTTCCTTGATTGATAATTCGAAATTTCTGTAGACAAAGCTTTGGGTCGGAATGCAGAAGTTTGCGGCTGCCTGAAACAGATAATATTTAATCAAACAAAGAAATAATATAAATGCTCCATATATGACACACTGAGCTTTCTCTTACACTCCAAGAATTTCTTAAATGGTTTATTACCATTCCCTTTTGAGGCCATTGTACTAAAAGTCTCTTTTAAAAACTCCATTCTTGATGGGACTCGCTCCGCACAATACATGATGCTTTTTAAGGTACACACCTTCCACTTTAAAAGTAATTCAATTGACTTCAAATCATGAAATAAACTACAGAACAATTCCACTTCTTTAAAACAATCTTCACATGCTCCCATTGTTCCACTTTTGAATATTTCTTCCATTAAATTACTACATAATATGTCTGCTGCAGTATTGCCAGTGTACCGCCCCAGTAATTTGAAGAATTGCTTAAGAATAATCTGCTTTTCTTCAGTTGACATTTTGCCATGATGGTTAATTTCCGACTTATTTTCACTACTTTCAGAGTATTTCTTGTGGCAAATAATGCAACAAGATAAATGGGAAGTCATTTTTTAAAGAATATTTTAAATTTGTGGTTGAAGGTAACTTAATAACTTTTGCTAAGTTAACATTACAATACTAAACTACAATTTATTAATTAAATAGTTGACAGGCGACAAGAAGGATTCGCAGTTCTCTCAATCCTTTTGCTTTTATTATTTTGTTTTTCTTCAGATAATTCAAAAACAAGTTCCCTCGTAGCTTTCACCTGTGGTAAACACATGATCGCATTACACAGAGTGTAACAAAGACGGAACATCACCACCGTTTCCCTTTCGTTTTGTATGATATTGCATTGCATTGCAAGTTGCAAGTTTTGCGTGCATTTGAAAATGCATTCAAAGTTTATTCTCATGCTTTTTTGCTTTTAAAAGAGTTTATTTTATTAACAAAACTCAAAACTTATTTATAACCACACAGACATGAACGCTTTCTATAATCTAAAATTTTCTAAATAAATTTTGGTGTTGTTGGCAAAAGAATTTTATTACGTATGAAAGTAAAACATCATAATCAATGCTAATAACATTTTTGAATATTGTATATTTTATAGAAAAATTAGTTATCACATAAAAAATCATTTTTTTACGATTGCAATAATTTTCATGGAGAGGAAAATTTATAGCGATAACAATTTTAACTGTATTTTATTAATTGGAGTCACTACTGCATTCTGATTCCTCATCAATATCATCATCCTTCCTCTTTTGTTTCATTCCCTTTCGTGATGTCAAATTAGTCTTATCAAACTTTCTCGGCCTATCCTGTGCAACATCTCCGTGTTTGCTGTTAACGTGAATCCTGAGATTATGGCGATGTGCATATCTAACTCCACAAACCTGGCAGACAAATGCTTTTTCCCCTGTATGCGTTCTTAAATGCTCTTCCAGTTTACGTTTTGTCATGCACTTTTTCGAGCAAACGTTGCAAACAAACTTCCAGCTATCTGGTCCTGTATGACTAAGCATGTGGGTAGTTAATGTTGCCCTATCTCGACATGTCTTTCCGCATGTTTCGCAAATAGCCTTCTTTGCATTCGGGTTAATTAATCCCCCCTCCAACTTTTCCATCTTTTCATGCCAGTTCATATGAGAAAGGTATCCACTTTGACCTCCAATAAAAGATTTACCACACTTTGGGCACATTACGGTAACTCTAGTTTCGCTCTTTGCGTGCTTTTGTGTAATATGCCAATCTAAATCTTCCTTCGTCTCGAACTTGTGAGGACAACCTTCAATTTCGCAAGGGATGGCGTCCTGAGGCTTCACGTGGAACTGCAACCGGTGCAATCTCAAATGATGGCGGATAGTGAAGCCTTTTTTACAATCTTTGCAGGACAAGTTCTTCCTCTTAATTTTGTTTATATCTTTGTGTTTATGAACCGCTTGGTAATGTTTTAAGAGTGCGGGGAACCTTCGGAAGTAACCAAAACAGTTTTTCTCTTCGCATTTGTAAATTTGATCATTGCTTCCGGTTAAATTATGTTCTGTTTTAAAGTGCTGAAGGGCGTTCCCAGCCTTTCCCACTTTTTCGTCGTGGTAATAGGCGATTCTCCTGCAGATGACACAGCATTGCTCCATGTATTCCAGTTGAAGATGTTCATTCAGAAAATGTTGAAAATATAAATTCTTTCTGAAACTGACGTGGCATCTGGGACAAGTCTTAGTCGCCTCTGGTTTTGCTTTTATATTTTCTTTGTGAGTCAGCTCGTGCTTCGCCAAGTTAATCGCGTAGTCTTCAACAACGTCACAGAAGTTGCAGCAATATTGTCCATGAAGCTTTGAATGGGATTCTAGGTCTTCTTTATAGCAAAATATTTGTCTGCAGTCCTTAACTGGACAAGAAAATATCTCCGGAGGGATTTCAATTCTTGCGTAAACTTCAAATTTCGACTCGCTTTCTTTCTTAATGTATTTCGCCATTGCTGCAGGATTTTCGAACTTTAAAATGGAAACGGAAAGTGGTTGGATTAAACTTTTTGCTGCGTCGTTATCCGTATCAGGATCAGATATTTTACTTTTGGAGGTTTTGGACTTCCGTTTTTTGCAATGATATGCACGATGCTCGAGAAACTTTCGGAAATCACGGAAGAACGCTTTGCATTTTGAATCGGGGCAAACAATTTTCGTACATCGGGCTTCCAACCCTGATTGATTAGACTCAGGCTGGGATTCGTCCTCTTCCTTATCTGACTCAACTTCAACTTTCGGATCTAAACGTGTCTTTTTAATAAGTCCTTTCAGAGTTTCTGCTTTCCGTTTAATGCTTATTTTACCCGTTTCTAAAACTTTCTGAGTTGTGGTAGATGCTGCTGGGACGTCCTCTCTGGTAGAATCCGTTGTGGTGGTGAATGGCTGCTTGATGTCAACTTCATCGTTATCAATTCCGGAAATATCTTGATTGTCCTCCATAAAATCGCTGCTGTCATCGCTATCACTGCATTTATCGCTGGCTTCTGCTGGATTTCCAATGACGTCACAGCTTTCAGAGGAGGTTTGATGCTGTTTCAGATTTTCTTCTCTTGAAAATGTCCGTTTGCAGCTTTCACAACGGTGTACTGTACGAAGGCTTCGCCTTGTACTAATCTCCTCCGCAGTTAAAGCTATTGTAGGAGTCGGAGAGACTGTTGGAGCTGATAGATCTATACTTGTTGAAGGAAGGGACGTGCTTTGGCTACCAGCCGGGTATATTCCGCTTTGACCCTCTTCATTTTCAATGGAAATGGGACGTAAAATTACAATTTTATCTTTATTTCCGGTTTTTGATATTATCTCAGATTTCACTGCTGCTGCTAATTTCAATGCGATTTCAAATGAAGTTGTACTGGGCAAGGAAGGGGAAGGTAATATTTCTGGGTTGGGCGGTGGTGGAGTAGACGGACGTGTTTGGTTATCTTCCGAATTGCAAACAAAGCCATCGACATAGCTATCATCAGCAGATTCACCCTCACATTTAAGCTGGCCCCTATCATTCGTACTAATTGACGTAGAAAGGTAATTTAGCAGTATGACCTTCTCCACATCTGAATGGCAGGAAGCATTATCAATATCTATATGTGATGTGGGGAGCAGTTTGTCTTTGTTGCAAATTGGAAAACCTTTTGAAGAACGACTGAGGTCTGACGGGGAGGAAATTTCAGTATTTTTGGAGGATTCGAGTGTTGGAGCAGTTACGAAAGGTTTAAATGATGAGGAAGAAGCGACCAAGTGAGGCGTTGTTTGAATACTTTCTTCATCTATTGGGTTTTCCATTGTAGTTTCGTATAATGGCGACGCTGCTGGAGTCCCACTAGGCTCAGGCTCTTCGATGTCTTCGTTGCTTTGACACTTTTGTAAGCAGAGGCTTGGGTCAGAGTGCAAAAGCTTTCGGCTGCCTATCAATATCATAATAATAAACATAACGGTTAGAATTACTACAATGATTTGGTTGGAGATTTCATTGCATGATTAATTTCTATTTCTTCATATACTCATGTATTTAAGATTTTTATTGTTGCAATTTACTTACAATTTCTGATAAGCTTTTTCTTACACTCCAGGAATTTCTTAAATGACTCATCAACATCGGAATTACCTCGGGAACTTTCACTTCCGTTTGAGCTCATTTTACTGAAAGCCTGTTTTAAAAACTCCATTCTTAATGGGACTCGTTCTGCACAATACATGATGTTCTTCAGTTTCCATATTTTACATTTCAAAAGCAGTTCAATTGACTTCATATCATAGAATAAACTGCAAAATGACTGAATTTCTTTCAAACAATCTTCGCAGGCTCCCATCGTTCCACAATTGATTATTGCCTCAAAGAAATTACTGGAAATCTCTACTTCGATGACGCCAGTGTACCTCTTCAGTAAATTGAAGAACTTCTTGAGAACAATTTTCTCTTCATTTTTTAACATTTTGCCATACTGGTTAATTGGAATCTCTGACTTATCTCTTTCAGGATATTTCTTGTGGCAAACAATACAGCAGGATAAATCCATGTTGAAAGATTTTTTAAAATATACAATATTATATATTTTACTAAGTAACTTCTACGTAATGTTTGGTTGCAATAATAAGTTGGTAACCCAATATAAAGAATTTCCCTATTAAAGAAAACTTTTGTTTTGCTTTTTACCAAAATAACATATTTCTTCGAGAAATTCAAAAAGTAAGTTCCCTCACAGCTTTCTCATATGATGAACACATGACCGTACAGAACGGTTTTGTGTAGCAACGCAACAAAGACACCGTAAATATCGCAATGAGGGAGCTAAAATATATTATGGCTGCATGGATTGATGATGCAGAAGTTTGCCCTTGCCCTTTTGGTTTATGGACGCTTCTTTTTGTATGAAAATGCGTACGACATATGAAATGCGACTTTTTGTTCGTGATACTTTCTTGGTTATATAACTTTATTACTTGGAGCTATTTCAGTAATTTTTAGATTTACTGATTCTCACACTTTTAATATTTTTATTATTACCAATATTATTCACCATGTAGAGTTAATAAAGGAAAAGTTTAAAGCCATCTAATTTAATTTATTTTATGGTACACTTCAATTAACAAATTAGTTCATATTTTTAAAACAAACCTATCTATTTATTATTAAAATTACTCATAAAATTATTAAAAACTCCTAATTATGCGTATATAATAATTTTTTGCAGGTTTATGTTTTGTTGCATACTGTATTTATATAGCTATTTATCTAGTTCATGACTCATGCAGATTCTTCTGCCTTGTAAGAAATCCAATTTACTATGAATCCGAAATGACACCTGGGATTGGGATTTAAGTTAGTCAACCCTTTTTCTGGAGTCCATAAAAAACAGAAAACTTGAAAATACGGAGCCAATAAACTGCAAACGAAATAGCATATTGTACTAGTTATCCTACTTATTATGGCATGAATCATGAGCCGCATCCTAATATATTTGATTGCTTACAAAACCTACCTTGTAAGCGAAGTTGTCGTTAACGTGAAAGTTTCCTGTTCCAATTCCCACTGGTGATGTATTGATTTTATGCTCCAAGTACAATATTTCCAGTTTAAGATCCATGCATTTTCCGCTGCCAACTTTCGACGACTTTGCATGCAAGCAATTTTTGAGTTGAGTACTCTGATAGATGAAAACAAATTCAAGTTTACGAATTCAATGTTTTTTTAAATCCACTAAATTTAAAAATGTGGCTTCTTACAGTTCCACTTGCCATAGCAGCTAGGCAGTACGTAACTGCAATTTTTATGAGGAGCGTCAAGTTCATGAGCAACTCAGCCTTGTCAACATCATCCTCCTCTTTGATAAGATCCGATAGAAAGTACGCACAGAATAACCAATTGTCGATGTGCACCAGTTGGAATAGGTTTCCAAAGCAGCCTTCTAATTCGTGTGAAAATTTATGCAAGAGCTCATAGTTCTTCCACAAATTGTCAATCGTTTGCGCATCAAGTTTTTCAAAAGATTTGATGTATGATCTGTAGCATTTGCTGTAGCAGTATAATGTAACCGCTGACATTAGCATGATATCCCTTACCAAAAAATATTGCAATTAATCCGACAAATCTGATTAAGGACTCAATGCACCCAAGTAATACCGTTCCCCAATTAAACTCATCCCAGTAGGTGTTAACCAATTCATTGTATTGGTAGGAATAGTTACTTTTCTTCCAAACCAAGGCCTTTTGCAATAGGTCTATTTCTTTGAACTTTATTGCTGTTTGGATATCATATTTTAGGAAACCGTTAATGTCTATTGCTACGATTCCAGTCAGAATTAGCGATGTAAAGCCAACCATTAACACAAATTTCGAAACCTATAAAAGCTCAAACATTAGAAATTACGGGAGTGGCAAATTACTAATTAAGTTATAATTTGTAAACTTACTTCTCTTGCGGCCGATTTCTGTTTGCAATGCAGTGCTCGATTTGCGAATGAAATTTCTTTAATTTTATTTCCAAGGGCGGTTTTTACGAATCCAAGAGAAACCAGAACTGAATGAAAGTAATACCAAATAGTTATGTAATAGTAGACAACATTTCCTTCCGGACCTTCCCCAGCAATCACGTAGTCTTTTGCAGAACTCAAACCTTGAACAAAAGCCAAGCTGGATGTTATCACGAAAGCTCCCTGTAATGCAACAAAAACATTTGGAAAGGTACCATAATTAGATTTCAGTTTTATATTCAAAATATCTTAAAATAAGCAATTAAGTATGGATTGAATGTTCAGTGCAAATTGTACATAAGTTAGCATAGAAATTCCAACTGATCCAGCTGAACACGCTTTTGTAAACCCCAAGTATTGCATCAATTTAAGATGAGTTTTTAGGCAGTAATGCTCTGTCGTAAAGACAATTTGATCCTCCTCCTTTTCTTCCTGTAGTGGCGACTCCTGTATGTTATCTGAAGGTCCGGTTTCAATGTCCAAGGTTTCGTTAGTTTGTGTTTCCGCCGTTTTGGAGCAGATATTCAATGACGGAAAGGGGTGCTGTAACGCTACACCGCAAATTTCTTCTTCTAAAGCTTCTAAATAGGGCTCAAATGCGTCGGAATCCAAAGCTGGTACAATGTGAGACATTACGGCAATTGTTTCGTAATATTGTTGCTAATGAATAATTTCCTGTTCCTGTAATGTAGCATAAAAAGCCTGAACTAAGAACTGAACGCGGCCATGACTAATAACACATCTGTAAATTTCTTAGCAGAGTTTATGTAACCTATTATCAGACACAAATTCTGAACCTAAATGGAAGAAAA
>JAHZNJ010003102.1:0-25471 GCA_027744475.1 Lepidocyrtus cf. sotoi NNG-2020 | reverse complement strand
GCGGACAATTCCACCCACAAACAAACAAACGAACATACAGACGAAGCAACGGTAATATGAATAGTCCATTAGACATGGACTAATAATGATATGAAGCTACTCTTCCATGCTGTTGGAAATGGAATCGGAAATATTCTAAACTGGATTGGACGCGTCCTCTGCAGTAAAATGTTAAAAATGTAGTAGTAGTGGTGGTTGTGGGAGGATAAACAAGCTGATTTTTATATAGAAAAAAATGCGATACAATATTCCGTGGATTTGGATTGCAAGAACCAGAATAAAACCATTTTATAGACGAAAAGCAAAACTCTCTACGGCGAATAGATAGAAGCTGTTGCAGTTGGTTTTTCATATGGAGGAAATGAAATAGGACATGGAAAAACGCTGCTGCTGCTGACTATCTGGTGTATATGTACAAGAGAGAAAATAGACTGTGTTATGTAACATCACATCACATCTATCTTGTGTATATTTGTGTCTTATATATGTATTTCTGAAATATCATCGCTATCGCTACGCTGAGCAAATTAGTAGTCGAGTAAAGAAAGAATTTCAGACAGACAGCACCCAAGGTACTGTTTTAAACCGAAGACGAAAGAAGTCTTTTCTTCAGTCTTTTAGCTGAGTTTTACTTTTACCTCGAGTGTAAAGTAAAGCAAATAAACTTCTTCTTCTTCTTCAGCCCTTCTGCTTCTTTTTCTTCTTCGTTGCCTCTCTCTCTTTCTCTTTTTTTTCACTTCCCTCCTGGTTTTTGTATGTGCCAACGATTTTCGTATTTAAATATTCTGTATAGAAGGAAAGAAGGAGGAAGGAGTCGTATAATGTCTTTCTAAAGGAGTAGTAGTAGTAGTAGCAGCAGGGAAAAAAATAAAATGCATTTCATTTTTCCAGAAGAGAGCAATACAATGATGATGATGAGGATGGATGAGAAGGAAGTTGATGATTAAAGTGTACTGGAATGATGATGAGGAAGGAGAAGAAGAAGATGAAGAATACGATAGTTCCTTCTTCGTTTACTTTACTTTAAATTTTCTCTGAGTGTCCTCTCTCTCTCTTCTGTATTTCTAAAGACATTCTGTATAATGTATATTTTATATATAAGTAGTGTATTTTTAAGGGTTTCTCCATGAGTTGGCTTTTCATTCTCTCAAAATTTGCTTGTTCGAAGAAGAAGAAGAAGTAAGTCATCGTAATGCTGCTGCTGTTGCTGCTACAACTCTTCTTTTACTTCTTCTCTCTAAAACTGTCTGTTGTACAGAAAATTCTTTCGGAAGAGGAAAAGAGCTCTTTTCTCCTTTCTACTTCTGCTGTTGCTGGCAGAGAGAGGCTTTACATAAAAATCTTTCTTCGCTCTAGATGCCTGCTTTCATGACGTGTTCCGTACCCGTAGTACCATGTATAACTTTTTCAGTAATGTATCGTCGTGATGATATCACATGTCTATGTGTCTGTGTGTAGGTAAACGAAGATACAGATGCTAAATACACAATGGGATTTGTTACGCTTCATCAAAAACTGAGGAATTGGGATGAATCCAGAAAAAAGCTGGGCTACTTCATACTTCTACTTCCTTCAGTTCTCTTTCTTTCTCTCGTTTTTACTAAGCTCCAGTAAAGACGAAAATAAGACACATTGTATATAAGAGAAGGAACTTTGTTGTTGTCGTCATCGTCATCGTCATCGCCATCATCATCTCTCATCATCTTCTTTTTCTTCTTCTCTCGTCTTCCTCTTCTCTACTACGTACTACTTACTGCGTATTTTCAGCTGAAAAGAGGAGAGCGGAAAAGAATTTTTTTATATGTGCACATTTACAGATTTTCATCTCTACTAATAAATTCGAAAAACGGAAAGATATCATACAGAAGAATCATTTCATGAGATACAAAGATCCAGATCCTCCTTTCTCTGCTCTGCAATGCAATGGTTCACGGTTCAAATCATACATTTATATAATATATAACGTATTACGTAACGTACCTCTCTAGTTAGTCATCCAAAAATGTGAAAAAAGGAGAGAAAGAAAATACGCGACGAGAGTGTAAAAGTTAGAGAGAGAAAGAGAGTGAAAGAGAGAGGAAGGCAAAGCACTAAAGTATTCTGGCACTTTGAATGGTGTTGTGTATATTATGACAGCTTCTCCATCTCCACTACTTCTATTACTGTCAACTGCAGTTGGGAAATGAAACAGGAAAAACTGTGATGATATCAATTCCTCTGTGTGTATAATACAAATTACTCGTATAACATAAACGAGCCTTTTTAAGCTTTAGTTTTTGTTTTTAAATCAATTGATACACAACATTAATTTTTTTCTTACATGTTTATATTGCTGCTGCTCTTTTGCAAGCATCGATACAACTTTCCACAAAAAGCTAATTAAAGACTTTTATTTTATAATTACTTCAACTCAACGTTGACCAATACCATATTATTACAAATTACAATTACAATGAGCGAAAGGATTATTAAAATTAAACTAGAATTGTTTTGTACCAAAAGATTATTTCATAATGGTGGACAGGCCACGCCCTGTATTAATTACAATTACGATTATGAAATGTGTTTAATTTTCTTTGCTTCACTTCACTTCCAGGATTTCAGAAATTTCGTTTCAGAGTGTGATTAATAAATGGACTAAAAAGGTGTAGTAGTAATTAATTAGGCTCTAATTTTGTTGTAGCTACACAAAAATATTTTGAACACACGAGTGAGTGTACGTTCAATAGTAGTTAAGTTTTCTGTACAACTATTACATTAAAACGAAGTTGAAACTTCTGTAAATCAATTTCAATAGACAACATAATAATAACCGATCCGATATATTCAGATTTCATCATAATGGTGAAGACAAGACACTGTATTCTAGCAATAGAACTAGAATGGTAGAACTTGACATGGTAGAAAGCAGAATTTGCCTCATCATCATCGTCATCACCTTTACAATCAACTTCTCTGCTCTGTAAAAAATTTTTGCAGGGTGTAATCTTCATCCTTAAATTCTCAACAGCAACTGCAGCAACAACAGCAGTCATCGTTTTTTCCTAGATTCTATTCTCCCTTCTTATCATTAAATCACCAACAACACAAAAAGCAATTTGTAGATTGACTAGTTTTCCCAATTTTCCAGATCCAGTTTACTTTACGAGTCTAGTTGCTTTTGCTTTGCTGTTGTTGTTTCTTTTTGCTCTTTTAACGCTTCCTCTCCGGTTATCTATCATATACCTGCCTATTTTCGTTCTCTTTCTCTCTCTCCTAATTTTTTTTTATCAATTTACGCCTTTTGCAGCAGGTTCAGGTTCAAACGAACATGAGTGAGTTTCTCTCTGATGATGACGTAGAGCTGCAGCATCAGTATTACGAATGCAAAGGAGGATGGAAAATGGAAACGAAGAGAAAACTTCTGAGAAAAAAAGCTTCTCGCTTCTCTCTCTCTCTCTTAATGTAATTTACTTCCATCAAAATTTACTAGTTAGTAATGATAATGATAATAACAGCAAGTGCCGGCGGTGAACGTAACAACAACAACAGTAAGATTAACACAACAACACACTATTCACTACTCACACTACTCTACTACAACAGCAAAATTTCTGCCAACCCACTAATTAAATACTACACCTGTACACAATTCTATGAGCTTTACGTCCACGTCTCTCCTCTACATAGTATGGACATTCGATTCTTTCTTTCCATTTTTACATTTCTTCAATCACGATGATACGATACGATGCGATGTAGGTGATTAGGACTGTTTCTGGAACAGATGTAATTTTTTTCTTGATCTGACATAAAACATCAAAAAAAGCAAACCTCTCTTTTTATATAGCTTTTTACTTGATATCAGCAACAAAACAGAGAAAACAGCAGCAGAAGAAAAAAGAAGAGTGAGTTCCTTTCCTACTTTTTCATTTTCAGTCACAACAAATTAGAGAAAAGAAGTTACAAGTAGCAAAGCAGATTTCAAGTTGCTTGCAACGCAACGCAACTACGGCTACTGCTTACTTACTCCTTTTCTACTTCGTTGTTGTCGCTGCCCCTTCGATTTGCTTATTCGCTATTCATTTTTTTGTATAGATAGCAACAGCAGCATCAGACATAGAAGAAACCCTGAGGCTAGATCTTCATCATCGAAATGTTCTCATCATCATATTGGAGCCGGATTTTACATCTTGTTGGAAGTAGAAACCGCGAGCGCAAAAAAACTCTTTGCCTGTTTTTCCAGAGAGTGAATAAGTGAAGAAGAAAAATCAAGAAACTGAATTATTGCTTTTTACAACTATGTTTTCCTTACATTATTATGCTACTGATCTTTAATGATATTTTCAGGTATAAGTAAGTTGGGGAATAAATTCACCGAGCTGACGTGAGTAACTTTTCGAATTGATGTAGCTTCGATTAAAGGAAAAATCGAAAGAAAATGTTTCGCTTTTGATAATTTCGTTTACTGAGGCCATATAAGGTTAATTTACGATTAATGAATTTAAAAGCCAGTAGCTAAAAATGGAGTCAAATTCATGTAAAATTGACAAGCTGTTTTTACCCTGTTTGCCAATAATCAAGTAAAAACTGGATGATTAACAAAGTCTGATTGAAATGCTTTAAATTTCCAATGGGATGAAAAAGTCATCAATTTTTAAATATTTTGTTCCGGACTTAGGAAAATTTTTTAAACACAAAAACATAACAATTTTCGAAATTGAAAGTGGATGAGTTCCCCTGATATATAATCATTTTGTTTAGCGGAATGAATATTTAAGTATTTTTATTCATTCTCACCCATCCTTTTAATTTTCCAATTCATCATAATGGAAGTTGGAGAAACGTCAAGAATCTTCTTCCCTCTCCTTCTTCTTTTAATTCGAATTGAAGACACTTTTCTTTATAAAACTAACAAATACTATGACTACTCTAAATTATTCGAAGTGGATATAATATATTAGTATTTTATATTTCTATTCTATAGATAAATTAAAAGCGAAATATTATGTACGACGTTAATGTTGCTTCATGTCTACTGTAGTCTTTTGCCATATCATGATGATAATAATAATGACGATTATCATCATTTATTAATCTGCATTGTCAGACAACAACATTTTAGAATTATTATTTTCTTCCTCCTCTTCTATTGCAACGGCACACGAACACAATATTGCAGATGACACGATGACGATGATGATGATGGAGATGGTGGCAGAATAAGAAAAAAGACTCCACTTGACTTGCTTCACTTTATTTTCTGTCTTGAGCTCCATCATTACTCATGACACTATAGAATAAACGAGAGACTAACCTGGAGAAATGCTACGGAACGTGTAGTAGTAATATATTATGGCGCATAATATGTATTCATTCTTAATGTACTTCTAAACGAATGTTTGCATTTTCTTAGTCAAGCTTTCTTCTTCCATTGTTATTACGCTACCGTCGTTGTTGTTGTTGTTGTGCAGCCAAAGCCAAATCACAAAATAAAATGATCTTTCTCATTCTTCTTTCTGTTTTCTTCCACTTTGGTGTGGCTGGTTGTATTTTACCTTAAACGGCTTGGAATGGCAAATGGCGTTCCCTTTTATTTCATGTAATTGTTCTCTTTACTTCAACGATATTAAAATATGGTGGTGGTGGTAGAGTGGAATAGAAATAGAGAGAGAGCGAGGGTGAAGTGATGTAAGTGCCTCAAGCCACCTAGCACAACATGTCACCCTAATGAGCCATCATTAATCATTTCTCTCATTGAAAGTTGCACACTTCATTTATTTATAGTGGTAGTGGTGGTGGTGCTGGTAGAGTAAAGTGATACATGGCATTGCTGATGTGTTATTGTCCCATAATCATCCAGAAGCTTTTTGGAGAAAGAGGAAGAGTAAAGAAAGAGCCTGGTTTTCGCACGTAGAATAAAAACCTTCATCACACAACACAACACAACCGTTACTAAATTCTTACAGGTATTATACAAAGCGCTTTGATTGATGATGATTATGACAACGTTATGGTGTATATATGGTGCATATTATGTACTTTTGCATAATGTGTAATCTCTCACATTTCCAAAATAAACATTTAGAGCTTAAGCTTACGCACAACTTGTAAAAATTAAAGTTTATTTTATAGTTGCTGTTTGCCCGTTAAGTAAATGAAAATAAAATAGAATTTAAGGAATTTGCTCAAATGAGTTTTATGAAATAACGCATTTCTTTACCGCGGATATTTATTTAATTTGCAACGTAAAACTCATTTCTGATTAAAACTATTTAAATATGGAATCATTAAAAATTAAAGTAAAATAAAATTATTATACGAAAGATTATAATCCACAACGAATAACAAATTGAAATAAAACCGAGATACATTTTTTTCAAAGGTAATACCAGTGCACCTGAGCACTACCATCCAGTGAGTTTCTCTTAAAATTGATTATGACACGAAATAGTATTTTGCGTCTGACGAAATTACTTATTATCTTAATAGAAATTGCGGTTTATAGAAAATGCTTTAGAAAACAGAATTAGTTTAACCAAAAACCGTAAAAATAACTTTTCTTTTCTCTTTATCATGTAAGAAAATGTTTGCATGAGTTGGGCTCCAGTACAGTGTATCATTAAAAACACGTTAGATTGAGGAAACTATTAAATTGAATTGTATGTAATTAATTCCATATTGAAATACAATGCCTCATTCCTGTGTAACAACAACGCATCGCAATCGCAATGTATCATAAAATAAACCTTTTCTTTTTCAATTGCTATACTACTACTTTAGGAACTATACGCCATAAACTAAACTAAACACCGACAAAAAGTATAAAAAAATAATTTAAATGCTTCTTTGTTTTTGTTTTTTAGACACATGAGGAATTAAAAAGAAATTCCAGCAAGCTGCCTGCCTTTTTTACAGTTTCCTCCATGGTACTTTTTGGTTTGAATAAATACATAGAATTATTATTATGAGCATGCATTTATATTTCCTTCTAAACAAACATTTATTACAAAGCTTTCATTCTCTGAACGAATAACAAATTATTATGTGCATTTCATATTTTTTAAGAGATTCACGTCATCGTCCTCTTCAGCAACATCATCCTTATCCTATCCTTAGATATACTTACGTACGGTACGTCGAACAAGATGAAAATTATGCAAGTATGGAGAGCGAGAGAGGGGGAATAGAATAAGATTATTCTAAAGCACGTAGTATAGTATCTGTACATCTCTCTCTAATTAAAGTAATTGAAATAATTGAATCAAGGAGGCAACTCCACTACAACTGTTTAAAATTTAAAACGATGTCGAAGTCTCTTTTGCAGTTTAAAAACATTAATTGAAAAACTGGGATAGTGACTGCTAAGCTATTACCTGCATGAGTGCTCAATTTTTTTCGTACAAATTTTTGAAAGATGAACAAAAAAAATACTGGGACTGGGACGCGGATGGTATCATAAAAACTGTAGAGTAAGAAGTGATGGTAAAAAACAGAGTGGCAGTGTTATGTAGAATGCAGGCAGTGGTTTTTGTGGTGATAATGGGGCTTGAGCTTAATGGCAAGCAATGCTAATACGTTGACCTGAAGGCTTTTTACTCAGCCTGTTCCATCCATCATGTATCAACTTCAAAAGGTACACACAAAAAACACCACCACCATAAAAAATTTGTAGAGAAGTAAAAATCTAACTGAAGAAGTGAAGTGAGTATGTACAAAATGCTAGTTGGCCGATTACGTACACGAATTCTGTAATCGTATAAAATACAAGAAGTGGAAAGCATTGAAGTAAAGTACGTAAAATAAACCAAAATCATAATGTTAAGTAAGCGGAAAACGGCATCCGTTTCCTTTTTATGTATATAACTTAATACTTTTTTTTGAAAAATTGGAAACTGCTCACCTATGAACTGTTATGGTAAAACGTTAAATATAATTTTATGATAAGTTTAGCTAAAATGGAATGGAATAACCCTCTTTAAGCTAAACTGATTAGCTAAGCTTATCTGATTCCGTGTGATGGTTGAGATTGCCAATTTTACATATGACCCGGGGTGCTAACTATAAGTAATTTGGCAGCAGCCCCTGGCCCTGCAGGCGCCTATTTAATATTCAAATTTCATGCTTTCAGTTCGATTCATTTCCAAACTGTGATAAATATTATCGTAGGGAAACACATAAACGTAGTCGTAGAACATATCAGGTAATAACTTAACCATATGCAAGGATTTGCATTTGCCTGTACATATTACCAAAGTTAATCAAATTGAAAAACAAATTCTCCGATACATCATCATCATCCTAAATTCAAAATTTGTCAGCAAAATTTTTAAGAGTTGACTTAGATAAACGAATGGAGTGTTTACTGACGTGTAAGAACTCCAATCATATATCAGATGTCTATCATTATCATTACTTTCCATTATCCACAATTTGAATTTTGTTTACTTGTAGGAAAGATGTAAGGGCAAAATAGAACTTTCGCCAACGAGGCAGAAAAACTTCAAAATATATTCAACAAAATGTCACAGTTCAAAATGTTTCTCTCCTGGAAGCCCCTTTCCTGTATGTAAATTATTCCAATTCCAATATGAGAAAATATTCTTTCGCAACATCATATTTCCAGAAACATTTCTTTTCTTTCATCTTATGGTGAACGCTTGAAATCGGCATCTTTTCAAGAAATGAAAATAATTTGATGGGAAATGGAATCGTATTTTGTACTTAGGCGAGCAGCTAACTTCCGATGATGCTCAACTAGTTTATAGTCGTAACAACATAAAATATCCAAAAGAATAATAAAAACTAATTTTCATCGTCATTTATTGTTCCGTTCCCTTCGTACAAACTCATGTCGTATCAGTATCCTTATTCATTATTATCGTCATGATCGTCATCGTCACCACCACCACCAATATGAGTGGCACTTCAACAACACGGTTTTTGTATTCATAATGGTGTACAGCAAATAAAACATCCACTTTACTACTAAAATGTACAATGAATTGTAAAAAAAATGTGAGGCGATTTATTTAACAAGTATACATGTTTCTAATTTTCAACTTACGAAAAATTCTCGTTGTGACCATTACTTTAGCAAGAGGAAGTTGGCTTCAGAATAAGTTTTTAACAGTCCCGTTTGGATGTTCCGGCGTGTTAAACATTGCCTGTAAATAAGAAAGAAAAAAATGTTTTAGAATAGACAGCTTTTCACCAATACTACTATTCTTTAAATTAACTACTTCTTTCAGCAGGTTTCCTTTCAGCTTTAAGAAGAAAATTTAAAATCGTTTATCTTGACAATAATAATCAGCTATTATATCGTGAGTAGTAAGTGAGTATCATCATCATCGTCATCATCATCGTGATAAACATAGACAGATGCTTGTAAATTTGAATCAGGCGTATCAAGTTTCTCGTTGCTCTTGTCTTGTGCTTTTTTTTTACTGAAGTTCGACGAAAGAAACGCATGGAAATTATGACAACCTTTTTAAAATTCACAACAATGACATTTAACCACCGCCATTATCATCATCCATCCGTCTCCGTCGTCGTCCCGAAGAAAAGGAAGAAAAAAAGACAACAACGATGAGAGAGAGAGGACGAGTAGGAGGATGAAGGAAAATAGAATTCGACAAACGGAACCGTCAATCAGAAGAATAAAATCGTAGTCGTAACCAACAACCACCACGCATTTATGCAAGACGAAGACGACAATTCACTCTTCTTTCTCTGTCTTTTTTGATGTTGATATTACTTCTTTGTGTAAACATAGTTTTATGTTGACTGCATAAAAAAACAAGCATAAACTTAAACGACACTTACTCCAAGCCCATTATAAGTTAAAAGAAGTAACTATCCGGAACGACAGCAGCAGCAGCAGCAGCGATTTTTTTAAAACCGTGAACTTATCATGCTTGTCTGCACTCCACTTAACTGCTTCACACCCCTTTTCTTCGATAATAGAATATTTTTTTACTGTAATGTAAGTTCCGCACCTGCTTAAAATGCAAACTACAAAAACGAGCTATTGCCATTGCTAACCAAAAAAAAACTCACAAAGTTTTTAAATACAATTATGTGTGTATTTATTATTATTATGGTAAAAAAAGTTGATTTCTCACTGCGATTGCGATTGTGTATGTGTTCTCAGGTTAATGTTAATGTGGATGATGATAATTTAGTTCTCTTCTGGGCAACAAAACAAGGCAATGATAAAAGGTTGTCTAACTCTCAAACATTATTTTATTATTTTATTTTACATGGAAACATCAATTTTTTACTCGCAGAACAATTGACTTAATGCTGTGAAAAGTTTAAAATAAAATAAAACTATTTGTACTGAACTGACTGAATGAATAAGCTGGATAATTGCTAAGCGTAATATTCATCCTAAAAACTTTCTTTGCTTCTTCGGCTTCGTCATGGAAGTTCGCTAGTAGTGGAAAGGATGACTAAACGAAACGACCAGAACGAATTCATACTAGGATGCATGCATGCATTACATCATCTACAACAGTACCTACGATGATTTGTTCAATTTCAATCAAATTTTAAATTCATTAAAACAAACTTATATATGTATTTGCGTTTTTTTTGTTAAAAGTTTTCAAAGTATTTATTAAGTTTTTCAGCATTTAGATATTACAAACAAGGTAACAGTAAATATCACATCGTAATTGACCACAAAAGAAACTTACAAATATTATAAGAGTGAAAAATGCTTTGAGGGAAATTCAGGGATTCCAAGTAAAAGATTTTTTGAAGGATTTTGATTTTTTTAAATCCATTATCAACATCATCTTTGATCATTATCATAACAACTGAAATTACGTACACTTTTGCCTCCTATATCAACAACAATCATCAGCAGCAGAGAGTCATCATCCTCACCATCATTATTGCCGACAAACAACAACTGCACACGGTGTTGGTGTTCCATGAAAAATTATTACTGCATTTCATTTTCCGATTGCTAAATTACACATAAAGCTGATGATGATGAGGATGCTAAATTATATGGGAGAATGTTTTGGCTAGTATAATAGCAATAGTAATAATAATAATATGAAGAGATTTATATTCTGTAGAGGATTCTTGGATTCTCTCACAGGAGTGAATAATAATCCCAAAAATCTACTTCATTTCTGATTCAAAAACCGCCCAGATTCACAGCAGAAATATGCAATTATTATAATTGAAATGTTTTGCAAATTCTCTAACAGTTTCAGTTACTCGAAGAAAGAATTCCTGTAATATCAACGCCACAACCAACCAACCACCACCAGTCCAACATCACAATGTACACTTTTACAAGTACACACATACCTCATCTATTATCATGATGAATAATGATGATGACGGCGATGGGGAGATGACGATGTATCGCAAAGAACTCCTAACATGGGAGAAAAAAATCTTTTCAATTGAGCTCTTTGGAATTTTGCACTACAACAGTACGATGATACAATTGGTCGCCTCTTTTGTTGAAAAATTTTTAATGACACGAAACAAGCCTGCTTGCATGTATTTTCACACCATCACCAGAGGAGATAAAAATGGAAGATAATTAGGAGGGAATAAATATTTAATATATTTATTTTACATATATGGAGGGAGAGAATCCTAAAAAATCAGAATAGTGTCGGTTCTTCTCTTCTCTTTTCATTGTCGTCCTCCTCCTCCTCTTCTTCATACTCTCCTCACATCAGCAACAGCTCTCTGTGAAGGCATTGCAATTAGCGGCTCACCTACCTCTCTCATTTCTCTTTTTATTGTAGCTGGATGGTTCATCTTCACGCCTTTACTGCGCAAGAAGAATCAATACGTAGATATAATATGAAGCAAAAAGGCGTTATTATTACTTTGCATGGTGGAATGGAGTTTGAGTGAGTCACGGACATCATCACCACCACCACAACCAAGTAATAATGATGAACGCACAAAAACTCTCTTCTTCCTCTCCCCCAAATTAAAACAATGTTTGTAGCTCTCTGGCAAATGGATAAATTTTGTCTTGCTTGATTATTATTAAAAAATCAAACATAATATGCAGAGATCGACTGACAAGCTTTTTTTAAAAAATGAAGGTGATGATAATGAAGCGAATTACGCTGTAGTCAAGCAAGATAATAATAATTATGATGATGATGTGTCTTCCGCTATTACGGAGAGAGAGTGAATGAGTGAGCGAGTGAGTGAGGGAAGGCTTCACAAAAGGATTACACTTATTCTTTATCGTGGTGTGGTGTTCTCTGTTCTCTTTTTTTATGAAATGTTCAAAACTGAAGTACATAATATTACATGAAAATCGTACACGTTCCAAATATGCCCATGTCTACTGCATTAAAAAAATCTTTTCAATATTACAAGAAATAATGATGAAGAAGAAGAAGAGTGAGGGAGAACGAACGTATTTGCCATAATATTATTCATGTAATATTTTATTACATTTTAGCACACATGTGGCTACGACTACTACGGCATCGAATGGCAATAAGAACCAGAAAATATATCTGAGCGCTGCTGCTCGTTAATAGTTGCGTAAGCAAGAACGACGACGAGAAGAGAGAAGGGAAGGGACAGTAATAGTAAAGAAGTAGTGGTGGTTGGTGAGGTGATGTGATGGAAGAAGGTAAAAAGGAGGTTGAAAGGGATGCCCATAAAAGAAACGATGATGATGATTACGATGATGATGACCAAAATCTTAGTCTTGTCTTATTGGAGCTCATCAATTCAATTCACTGCTTTAACCCAGAGCTTCTCTCTTACTATTAGTAAAGTATATCTTCAGCAGCAAGAACAGAACAACAACAACCGTGTAGTTGTAAAGTAACCATTTTTATTCCACGCCACGTCACTCCTCCTTTACACACTTTTCATCTTTCCCTTTTCCTTTATGAACGAAAAGATTTAAAGAGAATTTATTTAAAATAAAATAATCAACAATACCTATAGTACAACCTTACTTCATCCTCAGTCATCATATCATCATCAAGACCAGCAGCGTCAGCAACAACATTATTTATACTTCTCCTAACTTTTCACTATATATCAGTGCAGTGTAATAAGTCAGAAAGCTTTAGCATATTTGCCAAAATCACGATGAGTACAGAAATATTGTCGGTGTGATGAGAAATGATGTAGATGGTTTAATGGAAATCCTATCCTTCGACTTCGTTCGAAAAAAAGAATGAAGGAAGGAAAGAAAAAAAGTGCAAAAAGTTTGTCATCGAGACAGTCATGCATTTATATGAGAAATCCCAATTCCACCTTTTATTCTCGCCTTCCTCAATTATTTAGTTGAAAATGAAAATGAAGAAGAAACCTCAACAACAGTAAAAAACCATGAATCACTATTAACTAACTTACTAACTAACTACCACGACGCAATGAATGATGAATGTGCTTGATCAAGTTCTCAAACTGCAAGAAAGTGCTTAGCTTTCAATTTACTTTTGGAGACACGGCCTTCAGCAAAAAGAAGAAAAATCGACATCGACATTAATTTATTACTACTGGTATGTTTTATAATAGATATTTTCCATAATGATACAAAATCGATATAACAAATATGGTAGTCAGATAAAAGTTATTACGTAAAGTAAAGAGTTTTAACTAATTGCTTAAAAATATGTATGGTACAATAATTAATTGGTAGAGAAATCAATTCAATCATTCAAGCAATAATTTCTGAAAATAGAAGTTTCCATGAAGCAACAACACCTTACTTGCAACAACAGTAACATAAATTTATCAACTTTGTTCGGTTGTTTTTTTTAAACCAGGAATATGAATGCATTACAATTACAATTACAACTGCTGCATAAATTCGTCTTTCGAAGAAACTTTTTCTAGCTAATCCCACGCACTGTCGATCATTGTCATTCTTGTCAACCCAAAAATCTAATTTTTTTTTAAAAAAGATACGTTTCAAAAGCCGGTGGTGAATGGACAGTCAGTCAGTCGTTCGACGACGCGGACAAGACGAGACAAAGTCGGGAAAAGGAAGGAAAGGATCATTCAGTTGTCTATGTAAATAATCAAACAGTTTTTTTCTTCTCTGAACTCTGAATCTGAATGAACATAGAAACGTTTTTAATGTAGGCAGATGCTTATGCTAATGCTGAAGCTTTATCCAGTTTAATGCCGTCACATTCAGCCTCAACATCTCATTATTTTTGTTTCTTGACATCATCATCACCGCATCGTAAAAATATAAAATCTGAGAATGTATTTCTATTCAACAGTTTAAAAAGTAAAACTGCTGACACTTCTTATCCGTTCTGTTTTATATTTGAACGATAAAATTATTACATAGTCGCAGCTCTGCTGATATTAAAAGCACTTTTCCAATTATTTAATAATAAGAATAAGAAAATATCCCGTTTTTATTAAGAGGAGTTTTTTTTGTGAAATTATCGAAAAAATTATAAAGAAGTTGTAAAGAAGCGTCCTCATCGTCATTCGCTTTCTTCTTTAAGCAGATCAAGTTTTTTCAGCTTTGCTTGCAGAAATACTTAAAACATTTTAATGAAAAAGGAGATTAAGTTTTTGTGTCTATTCAACTTGATTTCGGTTCTTGATTATGTCAGAGAGTGGAAAAGAATTTACTGTCAGCAAAAGCAAAAGGCACTTCTGATCTGATAAAGAAAAAAACCTATAATATGATACTCTCACATCATACAATAGTAGAAAGAGGTATGTATCTTCATCTTCATATCACTGATGCCGTTCCTTGCTAAAGAAGAAAAACCTTTTTTTCTTTTGTTTCTTCACGATATTACATCTTCCGAGGAAACAATAATGAATTTCCGTTGTTAGAGGAAAAGACAAAAGATAGAGTGAAATTAAATATGATTCCTTCATTCATGTTTAAGTTATTTAGATACGACTACGACATAACTAATATCAATCACAAAAGGTGTAGAGTAGAGTGTGTGTGTATAAGGAAGTGGAGTCTTTTCTACGCTGAATGAAAAACTTTTTAATTGCTTTCTACATATTAAAAATGTGAAAAGTTGGACAAAATGAAAGAAAAACTTTGCATTAAATAACCTCTTCAAGCGCTTATTCTTCTGGAGGAGAAGGGATAATAAGAATAAGAAACGTTTATTATCATCACTAGCTCAAAAGCATTCATAACCAGCCATGCTCGAAATATGTTTGATTGTATGTCGGTCTCTTTTCGATCGGTGTAAAAGTAAAAATTTTGCAAAACTTAGTTTACTTTTAATTGTGTATTATCTTCCGAGCTAGTTGTTAGCTCGTTAACTTTGGTTTATTATTATTCCTTTTTCAAAAGCGATTAATAAGATATTCTAAAGATCCATACGAAGGACTTTCTAACAAGACGTGAAATAATTGAAGTTGCAGTCAGTGCAGAAAAATTACAACTTTTATCCGTCCGTCATCGTCGTACGTACGGTGTTCGTGGAAGTCAACTTCAAATATGATTGTTCTTCATAAAAGAAAGTCTTCTTACTACTTCGGATTCAATCTACATAACAATTTTCATTAATCAACGCCATACTTGAATCGATTTAAAGTTGAAGGATGAGTTTGTCCCGTAACGAAAGACAAAGTAAAATATCTACCTAGATATACTTTATATGGAAATGGAAGTGGAAAAATGTGGACTCACGAAACTCAAGTGAAAAAGAGACTCTTTAATAAAACTACGTAAACACTTGAACAATGTGAATCAGAATTCTTACTAGGCTCCGGACTTGAGAGAAGTTTTTAGCACCTACTTCTCAATTACAATTTCAAAATTTGTGAAACGAAAGGAAAAACTCATTGCACAGATAATTATACCTAAGGCGAGTTATGATTACGAGTTTTTCATATTAGAGTAAGTAAAAATCAGTCATATCATTATCGTATACGTAAAGATTTTCTTATATTAGGTAAAGTGGTGTTATTGCTCAACCTACAACAATAATAAACAGCTTAAAAGAATAAGAATACATACCACTACCACTTCATTCATGGTTTTTATAGTTTTGTCATGTCAAGTCAAATAGTCACATTCTGGCTTCTTTCGAGTGCGTGCAGTATAAGTGAAGTAAATATACTTTCAATTGACAGAGTATCCATCAACTTATTAAGCTCCCATCATCAACTACATCATCCTCTCAATGAAAACAGTAATTTAGCCCAAAAACCTCTCCACTTCTTGAATTTCGTCATCACTCCCAAAAGGGATGTTTTTTGTAAATCATTTTCTCTTCAAATTTAAAAAGAACGACATGTAGACTGTTAACGACTCGTGCTCATAAAATAAAAATTTAACTAGAATAGTTTTTGTTTAGTATTAATATGTCGAGTGCAAGTGAAGAGACTGGTACTTATAAATAGTTTTAAAGATTAAGCTTATTATCTTGATCATTATTACCGTCGTCGTCACCATCATCCAAAAACATTAACACTTCGCCTATATAATATTTTCGTGTTTTTCATGGGAGTTTAAGTACTTTGGGTAATTACCAAAGTACGCATGAATGATTTCACATCATTTGAAATGTAATCTCGCATACTACATAGGTATAAAAGAGTGTACTAGTAGATGTGATATAACTTTAACCACCACCTGCATGATAGTGTCATGCTCCTTTTTTTCCTGAAAAAAAACATTGGAAATGCAGTAATTTGCAGCAATAAAAAATGCCAAAAGGCTCGTTTCGTGTCAATCAAGTCTGAACGAAAAAGTAAGGAAAAATTTTGTAACGTTTCGTTTGACGCTTTTGGCAAAGTTTTTTTTATGGAAGGGTGCACACAGCTCACATTCTTCAAAAAGAAGAAGAGGACAGATGTACCAACATATAATAATAAGTTGTAAACATTACACATGAATAATAATAATATTATTCAACTATCTTTGTTAAGTGATGGAAGGACGATGTTCGTTCAGATGATGATGGTGATGTTGATGCATGGAGGTGGCATAATATCTGTGTATTCGCTCTGCACACATGCATAATACAAAAAGGGCGTCCCGAATTTAATTTTTAAAAAAACTACATCAGAAATATTCTTTTTCCCTTTTTTGACACGACTTTTTTGTATATAAATTTATTTTACGCAAAAGTGCATAATTTTAAGTAGATTTACGACGGGGGACTTTTTTATCGCCTGGGAAGTGAAACAAGTTTTCTGCTAAATTAAAAATGCACGTAATTTTCTTCATAAGAGAATATATCTTGAATGTTATGCAGAGGAGTAGACTGCAGAAGACTCGACTCTACAGACGACAAAAA
This sequence comes from Lepidocyrtus cf. sotoi NNG-2020, assembly GCA_027744475.1. NCBI lineage: Eukaryota > Metazoa > Arthropoda > Collembola > Entomobryomorpha > Entomobryidae > Lepidocyrtus > Lepidocyrtus cf. sotoi NNG-2020. The sequence goes on along the minus strand of JAHZNJ010003102.1, from coordinate 8,234 downwards.
CCTGTCAGCGTGTACGTTACGTACAATCGAATTAAAAACAACTTTTAAGGGAAATGCAGCCTCAGCTCACAGCAATTAAATGAGTATATTATGATGCTTTTTGCATGTCATTATACATTCGGGAAGACCATCTTCACGATTTTTAACATAATTATGCGTAATAACATTAGTTTTTGATATCAATCGTTGATAATAACAGAAAATTTTATTATTATGCTACTAAAAAAGAAAAAAGGAACAAACGTCGAACACGCTCATCAGAATTCGGAAGGCTCTTCTTCTTCTTCCACCTACCTATACATACCTTTACTACTTTGGTCATTATCATTATATTACTGTTCAATATGACACTTTGAAAGTTGCTTGAGTTGCAGAAAAACAAAATTGATTTCCTTAATTACAACTGTTAAAAAAATTCTTCACACAGATCATCATCGCTGATCGCATCGCATCGTCTTCTTCCCATCTTCCGTGTTCATTTTGCTAGATCTATTATCATCAAACGGCAAAACATGCAATATCATTTTACTTTTATCATTTTCATTAAATCCAATCACTAAAAGATTTGTCACTAAAAAGGTATATATTATTATCTTATAAAATCGTAAAATATATTTCGCTTAAATTAACCACCATCATCACAATCACTGTTTCATAAAAAGTGGAGTACAGACAGATGTAGTAATTCCTTACGATGTAAATTGCCGTGTTGTTGTTGGCAAATTTTTATAAGGATGCTCTTTGAAAGTGTCACGAATCACGAAGAATTTTTTCTACCTACCTATATAATTTTCACAAAAAAAGTGAGCATACATGGGTTCCTTATTAGGCAGAGAAGAAATAACTATATGGTAATTCCCTGATTACATCAATTTGTACTGATATGCAAGCAAGTGACATATTAGACAAGTAAATTAATATTTTTTCCCCTTAAAATATACATATGAGCTTGGTCATTTTGATTGTAGTAATTTAGCAAAATGATTTTTTAGTTTAATGACAAAAAACAAAAGCTAAATGGAAAACAACTTGTCTGTGACTATTTATTATTGCGAGCGGAGTGGAGTGAAGTCGTAATGCAAAGTGGACAGACAAAATAGGTGGACATTCCAAAATACTTTTACAAAACTATTTTATTTTATAATGAAGACGATGAAGATGAAGCTCTTCATCAATAATTAGCATACTGATGATGATACTAACAACAATGAGCAGGTTATATATGGCTTTTATCTGCTCCACGAGGTAATTACGGTATGTGTATCTATCTCTACTACTACACAACATGTGTAATCGCTGCATACGAGAAAATGGTGTGTAATTTCGAATGATTGTTCTTTGTGCATTATCATTAAATAAATTCGTACGCAGTATATTTTAGGAGCCATAATAATAAAAACGTGGAGATGCAAATGCAATGCGTCTTCGTTAATCATTTTCAAACTACAATGCATACATGCCTACCTACGTGCATTAATTTTCCTACCTTATCAAATATAGGACAAGCTTTTTCCAAAAAAAAATCCTCTATTATGTAATCAAGGGATATTGTAAACTCAAGCAGAATAAATTATGTAAAATTGAAAGGCATGCAAAATTTTATAACAATATATCTGTACATATTTGTATAATGTTATTTTACTGCTATGTGCATACATGTATGTGACCTACTTCCGGTTTCGCAATCACACGTACTACGGAACTGGGATAAAACCTTGCATTAAATGGAACACGTTTCCACAATGACACTTAAAGCAAGTTGCTTCCGTGCGGGGAACTTCTAAAAATTGATGCCGTATTCGAGATTAAAAGAAATGTCAATGACGCTGGCTGGATACTGGATAGAATTTAATCTAGCAGTGTTGCATGCTGTGTTGTGTGAGTATCTTATAACGAAAAATTTCATTATGTATTATTATATTTTTCATATACTTTCGTAGTGTAGTAATAGTATACTTACTTACGTAACATTCCTTTTCACTCAGCGCTAATCGTAAGATTACATTCCACTCAAGTTAATACTTGTTGTGTGTTGTATAAATGTACATAATTAATTAAACATGGTCTTTAATTAATGTAATGACTTAATGTGGATGATATAAATAATTGAAGAATGCGCTCAACAACGAAGGCTCTAAAGGAGGAAGTACAAAGTTTCAGAAGAAGAGAAGAAGAAGGTATTTAATTACGTCGTAAACAATCAAACACAGGAGAAACTCTTGAGAATCTATCGTAAAGCTATACCAACAACAACAGCGCATATTGCGCTAGTTAGTATCCATCCCAAAGTGTTGCTAGGCATATTTCATCCTTGCTAAAATTAACTACAAGGTCTTTCCGGGGCGCATGGAGGAGCAGGAGCACACACAGGCACCTACCTCCATTTTTTCCTCCTTGCTGCTGCTCTTGCTCCGCTCACCCACTTCGCTGTTTCCATACAAAGGACTCCTGCCTTGGGATGGATGGGATAATTGCATATTTTCTTTAAGTATTTATTAAATAATGGGTAGATAGATTGAAGAGCTCTTGACAAGCTGGCGTTGTTCATTTCATGGACTATTAAAACAATGTATGTGCTAATAAAATTTTAAAAGGGAAACTGTCCTTTGATGCTCAGGTAAATAAATTATTTCCTCTCATGTCAATTCAATTTGTTTTTGAAATGAACGAAAAAGGCAATTTTTACGTAGGCTTACGCTTAGCATTTAGCATCATTCTCTGCTATAAATGTTGTTATTTAACACAATAACAAAACACTTAATAATATTAGCAAATTAATCAGTCAAACAGGAGAAAAATTAGTTACATCCAAAAATCTTCTGCTTATTATTTTTATTTTTTAAAGAGAGAAAGAACAAGATTAAGAAGGTTCGTCGACATTCCAATTTAACAACAGAGAATTTCGTTCAAGAAAAATGGGATTCTCTTGCTCTTATCATCACACTTTGTTTCAATTTAACCCAAAGTTTGTTCAGTATATACACAAAGATGTTCGACTACAGAATCTTTCACGTATGTACGTACATGATCTCATCGTACAACAGACTTATTATCATTATTTATAAACATGTCAAATTCCACTGTCTAATGCATCCCTCCCTCATTTATTTGTTTTAATCAGATGTCAGGCAATTTTTTTATCTGCGATGAGAAGAGCGATTTCTCCACCAAATAAACATGTCCATACTCCCAACTACTACTGCTACCCACCATTTATTTTTTTCAATTGAATTGACACAGACGCGAGTAATAATGCAATGACTGAGAATAGTGTGACAACTATAAACTTGTTTATAGTTGATTTCATTACCAAAGTAGATGAAGAAGGTAGTAATAATAATAATAATGAAGGGAAAAAATATTCATTGTTTCTTCAATGAACAGAGAATGATAATCAGTGAGTGAGTGAGTGAGTGAAGTAGCTCATCCAGTTTTATCCCCTCAACTTTTTTTTGATCTATTTCCTTCACATCGTTGATTGTTTGATGATGATGATTATTGTGAAGAAAGGTGTGCACTCACTCAATTGCTTAAAGTAGCTTCTGCTGATTTTTTTCTCCCTGCTCCCTTCTTAAAAAGTTATTCACGTTTTGACTTCGAAGCTGATCTTTTTTTTATGATAATAAATTGCTATAAATAAAAGAAGCAGAAGCTTAATCATCTCAAAAACGAAAGCATAATACTTATCATTTCTATTTATTCATTCAATTCAGAAAAGGAAAGCAGGAAGAAGAAGAAGAAGGTAAATCTACTAATAAGAATGACGTTGTTAAACCAATGATGCCATTAATATCGTGGCTAAGTCAAAATCTTATATAACCAAACAGAAAAAATCTTTAGCACTCTGCTCGCTGCTGACTATTATTACAATTCAACAGCTTCGTTAAAGAAAGGAATTATTGAGTCGGTAGAGTGAGAATGAGAATTGCTTGCTGCATGCCAAGCCATGCCATGCCACCCCCTTGTTTGTGGAGCAAACGTGTACATTTTGAACCCTCATCATCACCATCAGTTTTCACCATTTTTACATTCCTCTTTTATTTTAAACAAGCAGCTAACTTGAGCTGATAAAATCAGAAATCAATTATGCATTGTTATCTCACCTGATCGTCTCCTTTCCTGCCTACTAACATGTCTTGTTATATTCGTGTTTAAACTTCTACACGGCTATATTTGTAAAGCTCATTTAGTCTCACATGAAGTGAATGAATATTTTAATACCTTGTACTGTCTGTTTCACATGTTCTCTTCCACTGTTTGTCAGCAGCAGCAGAAACAGCAGCAACGTTAGTTAACCCCAAAAAAGGTACGTAGAAGAGCAGAGACAGAAATAATATAAAATGTTCACATTCACAACAGTGTAAGCGTACGAAAGTAAAAACATTTTTTTAAGAAATTTACTCTGCTGTTGCTGCTGATGGATAAGACAAGCCTTTTGTAATTTTTTTTACGTTTCTTTGGCTTCCTCAGTCTTACAAGATCGTAATATGTAAGAACACGTATTTAGCTTGTATGTGTATGGCTAAGCAAGCTGCTGCTGCTGTTACGATTTCACTGCGGAAGATGAGGTGTCTTTTTTATGATCTTCTTCATTTTTTTCTTTCTTTAGGATTGGATCTGTTCTGTTTCTGTTCTGTAAGTAAAAAAATTGTGTACTGTGTGTTGTTGAGTGAGAGTATTTGTTGTTGAGCTACAGCTTAAACAGTGAAAAAAATGCTGAGAGAGAGAGAGAGAGAGGAAAGAGAGAAGATTGTGAGAGGTGAGCTCTTGCTGGATTGTTAGTTTTTATTCCTTTTTCTTGAGTGGAACGATGTGTGTTAGATAATGATTGAGAAAGAATGTCTTTGTTAATATCTTTTCCTTTTCACATTGAAACCAGTAAGCCAAAAAAAGATAGAAAGAAAGAAAGAAAGAAAGAAAGAAAGAAAGAAAGAAAGAAAGAAGAAAAAAAGGTAATAATGACGGCATAACTATATACATCTAAGAAGGTACAATTCCCATTATTACCATAACGTAACGTCAGAGTTCTTCTTCTTAAAGGTAACAACAAAACGCATCTATAATACGGAGTCGTGCACGAGAAGAATAAACGAATTTTTTTCTTTATGAAAACAAGAAAGGGCATTGCATTGCATTGCATGCTTTCAATATCTTCTCTTCTGGTGAGTAAATACTAAATAATAATGATATTGCACTATACTTTTCTTCTTGTTTGTTGTGCTGCTGCTATTGCAATGGATCGGTTGCACTTCAAAACTTCAAACCGATATGATGATGATCATCATGATTATCATCATCATTCTTTTTTTTCTTCTTTTCTTTTTTGGGTCGATCCAATTCTTTATTCCTTATCTCCCCCTTTTCTTTCACGTCTTTTTCTTTGATCGGACTTATTTTTTCCAATATATTACTTATCAGCAGTATTTTTAAGATACGAACTACGAACGTACGTTCAGTTCACGTCTTCTTTTTTTAAAGAGGACAGACTGATGTAGAAGAGAATGGAATGTTTTAAAATGAGAAAGGTGCGTGTGTAGAAATTGAATGTAGGATTGGTAATAATAGGAAAAAGAATTGAAGAGGATAAAATAAAAATATGGTATCTTACTTTACTTTTAATGTTCTGAACTGAACTGAAGTAAAAAATGAAATGAAATGCTTTATAATTCCAAGATGAAGCTTTGACTCTCTCTCTCTTTCTGTAAGTAAAAATGCATTTATATGATGATGTAATAACAATTAAGTTACACACATTATCGGATCGGTGTTGTCAAGGTGATCAATGTAGAAATGAAATGAAATGTTAAGAACATTTTAATATAATATTTTTTAACTAGAACTTTGATGGTCAATGTACCCTTAAACCAATTCATTTACAGCCAGAGGACCAATAATTCAAAACTTTATACTTCTACTTATGGCAAAAATTATTTTAAGAATAAAAAATTCCATTGCTATCATTATTTCATTCGAAAAAGATTAAATTCAGTTCAGCCGATGATGATGTTGATGGTGGCGAGGGTAATTTACGTAAATTATGTTTTTAATATTCGCATCTTGTCCGGAGTATGCTATAAAAATGTGTTACTGGCCTGAGGATGATCATGATTCTTCTTCTACTACAACGAAGAAAAAATTAAATGAGGAATAAGACGAATTACATTATTCATTGAGCTGCCAAGAGTAAAGTAGAAGTAGAAGAAGAAAAAACGGTGGTCGTTCAAGTAACCTTTAAGATACGTACGTATCCTGAAAAAAATCATAAGCAGAGGGGTTTAAGTTTAACTCCGCTTCTTCTCTTTAATTTATCAAAAGCGCTAGTGGTGAACAAAAAGTGGGGATGTAATCATGATGGAAAATTGTGTAAGGCTATAATAATTATTATGAGAAGAAGAAGGAGGATGTTGGCTATAAGCACTGCTGCAATAGAAGAAAGAGAGATAGCTTTAAAGGGGTTCACATTTGAAGCCGCTATCGTTATCATTAATTCTTTCTTACGGACCAGGTGCTTCCCGAAGTGAATCGACATCGACGTACGTACGTCTTCTGCTATTATCAAAATAGGAATGGCATCCGCCGCAAGTTTTTTATTTCTATGAAAAGCTAGTTTTAGCATTTAGGAGGAGAGGAGAAGAAAAAAATACGTTCAGGCAATGTTCCATCCAATCTGTCCCAATTTAAAGAAACTGCCACTCTTATTTTTTTACTGGTTTTAACTAGCAATAAAGCATCATGTAAGTAATGCAGGGTTTGCAAAAATGTCTAGTCGTACTTACCCAATTCAGTTTGTTAAATCTGACATGAGACGGAACTACAAACTGTAGTACCATCACGGCAATTAGAATGCATTTCATTTAGTAAATGTGTATGTGTACCAAAAAATTAAACATTATTTTGCTGTGTCGTAGTAGTCGTAACCAGCAAACTAATAAAAACTTCTTGCTGGATGAAATTATTGTTGGCCATTTGGTGTCGAGTTTCATAGGCTCATCCAATAATGTAAAAGTCGTCCTCGTATTACTAAATTGGGCGAAAGCGAAAGCACTATAAAAACTTTTCCACAAAAAGTGGAAAGTGATTTCATCTTTTTATGACCGAAGTATAGTGAGCAATAATATTTTCCTGGGTTTGTATCTCTCTGCAGAGATTCAATGCAAACGCCGTGCCATGTCATGCCACGTTCTGTTCTGGAATCGTTCTTATGGATATCATTGAAATTGTATACAATATGTCGTGTCCTTTTGTCTCCCCAAATTAAATCTTACTATGAGGAGGGGATAAAAAGTAATCGCAGTAAAGTGGTAAAACCACAATAAAAATGAAATGTTATTCTTTGCATACAATCAATACGTAGTAGTACTACAACAACGCAATGCGTTGCGGCACAAGGGCTCTTTTGGTTGTGCACAAATCCGTGAGTATAAAATAATTGTCTAATAGCATGCCAGAAATATTATTACGCAGAAAGAAGAAGAAAACTACACATATCCATTGCCATTATTATTACGCTATTATTTCTACGATCTCGTTCTTCTTAAAAATATTATTCAATTCGTGGATTGTGGATGTTTCTATGAGTTCAAAGCTAAAAACAATAGCCGCCTTGAATCCATACAACTGCAAGTGTAACAAATGCCTCCTAAACTACAGAAAAAGTACAACAGAATAAAAGAATGATAAGTTTTCAAACCATCACTACCACGAATTGAGTAGGACTTTATAGATACCTATTTAATACAGGATTGCGTGCGTGCTCCGTCTTTTTTATGACTTTTGTAGATAGAAGTAGTAGTGGTGCATATGGTGCTGGTTCTGTTGCTGCTGTCAAGCTTTTAGATTCAAGATTTCATGTTACTTTTTTTCTTCGATGCATTTTTGGAGCTTGGCTTTGGCGCAGCACACAGGGATTGTGAGAATTTCGTTGCAATTTGCAGTTATATCATTTTATATAAAAAAGTTGTAGTTCGTTTCAATTAGAAAGAAGTACGTACGTATGTAGCACGTTCCCTTCGTAAATCAGACTCTACGTAAGCGATAGATAGTACTATTTTATAGATACTAATATCGAGTTGTACACGCTCATAATAATAAATGCATTAGAAAGAAAAGAAACAAAAATTTTTGCAGTCAATAGAGTAGACAATGTTGGTGGTAAAATGGTAATGCCTTTATTAGATTGTAACTTGCTGTGTGTGCCAGAAGTGATTTTTCCCTTCCTTTGAAGAAAAGGCGGC
>JAHZNJ010003101.1:0-15162 GCA_027744475.1 Lepidocyrtus cf. sotoi NNG-2020 | reverse complement strand
TGGTGTAAAGGTGTAAAATTAGAATTGGTGTAAAGACGAAAGAAAAAATTGGTGTAAAGGTTCGGGTGGGAACTTCTCCGGTGGGAACTCCATGGGAATCGGTAATTCTTGTTGAGAAAGGCATTTCACGCTGATCCATTTTGATGCTACTTCTATTACCAATTTGTTCGAGTAGGGAGGTGGTGGTGGTATGGTACGCTGGTGGCTCTTTCACATTCATCATCACATCACATCAGCATCATCATCATTCGTCGGACAATTTTTTTTGCTAAAGTTTTATTAAATAAAATAGTAAAGCCGGAAAAGACGGAGACAAAACCTCGGAAAAGGAAAGAATACAAACTTTCAAAAGTAAACAGCAAAATGCTACCTGCTTCACCGACAAATTTTTTTTTGTTGCTTGTGGCAAAACAATCAAAAAACTTTTTTTTTCTTTAAGATAGTAGTCACTTGGAATTTTTCAAAAAGAGATTTCTTGAAAAAAGAGACAAGGAAACAACTTTATTTGGTTCTTATAAAAATAATCATCGTGAGATGATGACGTATTCTCCCTTTGAAACAAAATTTTAACCCATTCATCAGAGAAAATCGCGAAAAGTCTCCGCCACTTCGCCATGCCATCTTCTCCTTCACTTTTTCCTTCCCACAAACAAAATGGTAACAATGCAATGCTGCATAAAAAACTCTGAGAAATTGTTCGTTTTCTTCTCTCTCTCATATAGTCAGCCAGTCTTTCCATTTCGTACTTTTTTATTGTTTGATAATAATAGCGATGCTGTTGTAGCGTTGTTGTTGTTGATTATGATGATAAATGCAACCGACCAACCGATTCTCATCATCCTCCCTAACTCCCTCCTTTTCTCATCTTTTGCTTCAGTGAGAGAGAGGGCAATCGAACGGGAAACTAAAATGCAAGCAAGGAGGAAAAAAATTCAATTTAGTTCGCAAAAAAATCAATCCCTGCAAACAAATCTCACAATCAGTCGCCACCACCATCTTCATCAATCCAATTCTTTATTATACTGCACTTCTGCTAATCAATAGAGAGCAGGATGAAAAGCAAAAAATGAAAAATAAAAGTTTTTTTATTTAAAAAAAAAACAGACTAATATTTCAGTCCCGCAAAGTCAATGCCAGAAGGTACGTCAGTCAATTGCTAAAAGGAACTTTATCAAGAAGATTTCTTTTTTTCTCCATCTCTCTCTCGGTCTTATCTTTTCTGGTGTTTGAATTACGTTTTGGACGTGCTACTTTTTAATAATGATGGTGATGATTACTGCAAAAACAGACTAATCATGATTAGGCAATTTGAAGAAATACGGGAAAGGTTGATCATTTCTTTTTTTATCTTCTGCAAAAAAATAGCTGATCTGATTAGGAACTGACTCTGAAAGATGAAAAATATGATCAGTTATTTGATTTATTCTGCAAAGTGGCATTATAGTGTACGCTGTGGAGCGGATGAGGTTCAGCCTTCTCATTTCCCCTTGAGTAATGAAGATGATTATGTAATATAATGATAATGATGATGAATGAACGATATTTTTTGATAATGCGCGTTTCGATATTACCACTACGAAGAACAGAAAAAGGCTAGGGAGGGGTAAAGGGAGGAGGAAGGCAGTTTGTAGTAAGTAATGATTTTATTAACATCATCATCATCATCGTCAACATCATGAATCATTGCTGAATTTTTTTCTTCCGTTTTCCTTCATCTTCGTTTCCTTTGAGTGCCGAAGATAAGGATTGATGTGGATTGTGTCGTCGTCGGCGGCGGCAGTAGTTGTAGTAATGGTGGTGCGGTGGTTGCTCTGCGGTCTGCATGCAGCAAAAATTATATTGTCATGCATGCAATCATCATCATCACATCACATGCAATTTTGTCTCATTATTATTACGGGATATTATGCACTGCACTTGAGCTAATTTATTCAAGTTTTAGAGGAAAAAAGTAAGAATAAGAATTTGTTCGTTTATTATTCACTGTCACAGTCACCACCTTCGCGTCCTCCCCCTCCAAATCAGAATCATATAGATAGATTGATAGACAGACAAGACAGATAGAGAACCATAAGGGTTACTTATTACTACTAGCTGCAAGTGTGAGTTGTAAAGAGGACGATAAGAAGAAAAAACAAAATTTCGTTGTACATAATAATGCATAGTATGAGATAATTTTTAAAGATAGATAATCTCATGTGAGGAACTAGGGAGCGAGAGATAAAAGCCGCATCGAAACCGAAAATGATTATGAAAAAGAAAGAAGATGAGATATGACTACGAAGATAGTAATAAATGAATGATATGGTACTTACTACGGCTGCTTAGAATAATGATGGAAAGTCTCCATATCAAAGCATTTTTATTTTATTGCAATTTCTTTTCCATATTCCGTCAACAAAACAACAACAACACAACGTCGATAGTGGATACGGAAATGATGTCAGGTGTTAGCCAAAAAGCCACATATTGAGACATTTTATTTGTATTTACTCTTACTAAAACTTCTTTTTCGGAATCTGCAACGTACTTGCATGAAAAAGAAAATTGTACTCGCAGAAAATATTTTATTTTATACGACTTCAAAATTTTGTTCAAGGTCATTGACTTTTTATCGACATTGAAAGTACATGCATAGGTACTTACTACCACTACTGCGACGGGATGAAACCTCGACATAAATCTGAGAAAAAAATATAATATTGTGTTTCTTGCGGATGAATGTCTTTCTTGTTTGAGCAAATGAGATCTTGATGGTGTTTATCCTGAATCCTCTCACATGATGATGATAATGATGATGGTCATCACCACCATCAACCATCACCATCGCTTAAAAGATCTACAGAAAAAACAGAAAAAATGTCAATAATCAACGAAACAGCAACAAACAAGAACAACATGCATGCATCCCTTTACCATTCCTCCTCATCAAAAAGACTTCTTCTATTGCATAAAATAAAAAAAGTAAGTAAGTTTTTTTTCTTACTACTTTACTTTGGTTTTAGCTGATCATTTTTTGATCTGGTATTCATTCAGCAAAAAATATTATTACGTTTTACGTATTATGTAAAGTTAAGAGGAGAAGTTGAAATTCGTTGCTAATGAGGAAACAAGAAGAAGAGAACGAACAGCAGCAGCGGTCGGGTCAGTTTTTCTTCTCCTTCTCTTGTGTACCATTTTTATTGTTGAGGAGGGATAAGCGCGAGATGAAGATGAGTGGTGGAAGGCGAAAAGAGGGATAACCCGGGTGGCTCTAAAAGAGAGAGAGAGGGAGAGAGGAATGCGGAGGTTGAACTTGGATTATTGGGATTTAAAACGTGTTTGGTTGATAGTTGATGATGATGATAATGGCGTTGACTATAATGCATTTTTATATCCTGATCCCTGCTTTCGACGACGACGAAGACGATAATGTTTCTGTTTCTTTCTTTGTGAGAAGGGAGTGCAATAAAGGTGGTGGTTGTGGTGCTAGTAGTTGAGTGTTAGGTCACTCTACTCTTGCTCTTGTAGAAAAAAAGTGTCATACGAGTACCAACACGAAAGATGTTTAAAAATGAAATGAAGAGATAAACGAAACTCCGTATGACTAGGTCTGACGATGCCATAGGGAGAAAGAGAGGAAGATTTTTTTTAATATTTTAAGGGAAATTTCTTTAAAGTTTGAATTTGAATGAAAATTGTCGTTTTACCAAACAGTTTAGTTGTTATATGTGACTGGCACTTAAATGCATTGAGTGAGAAAGAGCGAGATTGGATGAAAAGGGCACTTTGTAAAAGTAAAAATTTACCGTTAACTATTTTAACGTAATCTGTGTAAACAAGGAATATAATAATGATAGTATTTAAATGTTACCTAATAATAATTGAGTTTTTGAGAAAAAAAGAAATTCGTCTTTGTCATTTAAGCTCTTTTATCAGCAAAAAAACTTATGAGATTGGTTTGGGAATGCCTAAAAGAAAAGGTTTTTTTTTTGCTGGTGAACTTCGCCATTCACCTCCACCACCACCGCCACCTCTTCATTTCGTCTTCTTCTGTTAACCGACTCACTGCAGAAAATGGCATGTATTTTAAAAAGCTAACTTTACTTCTTACATTGCTTCGATTTGATAATGATAATGACGGGATTTTAAACGAGGGGGATGATGATTATAATTTAGCAATTGTAAGGATGAGTTTGTAGAAGAAGAAGAAGAAGCGTCGTGTCTCCTCCTCCACCACCACCACCGGCACTAACTGTCAATCTTCAACCAAAAGCAATCTTCAACGATAAAAAATAAAAAAGGGACGCTTGCTTCTTCTAACTTTTTTTAAGAAAAATTCTCGCAAAAAATGAAATTGGGAGTTTCTCCTATTTACCCAATCATCTTAAAGTAAATACTTTTTTTATAAAAAAAATGCCGATTTGAGTAGAAATCGTCTTGATTAAAGCTTTAAGTAAGAGAAAATGCAGCTAAAAATATGTGAGATGCAAAAGTTTTATATAATTTTTATTGACATTTACATCCAATCAAGATGACATGAACAGCAAATTTTGTGAACTGTGAAATCAAGACATGACCAAGTTAAGAATACTTAAATTACAATGGAAATTTTTCTTTTAACAGAACTCCACTATGTTTGTTAACGGCCATATAGCTTCCAATCACCAACCACTCCAGCAGTAATTTAATCTCTCTTCTTGGTGAAGGTTCTCACAGTTCCCTGTTATTATGTAAGGTGTTGGCTTTGTTCCGTCATTTGTGGAAAATTCCTTTCATTTTATTTAGTTACGCGAACACCAACCACTTTCCTTGAATGAATCGCCAAAAGTCATCATTCATTTTTTTCTAGATGTGAAGAACAAGGTTAAAAATAAATAGGCAATGTCTCGTTCATTACCTAATAAAAATTACAACAAAATAATTTATTTTTGAGTAGTTTACCATTATTGTTCAATGTGAACGTTATTCTTATTGTTAACTTTTTTCTTCGTTTTGTAAAATATTAACCATTTAAAGAAATTGAGTTAGTTGATCTGTATGGCTGTGACATGATGTATCACTTCCACTTGCTTAAACGAATTTGGAGCAAAAAACTTACCCAACAAATTTTCTTTAAAAAAGGGAAGTCAATTTTATTTTTTTATTATGCATGTGTAGTGCATCTATACATACTTAGGTAAAAAGTGAAAGGATGAATTTGGTTTCTCTCCTTTTTTTATTTTTTAGTCGTGCTGATGTATTTTTTAAAAAAAGCAACTACCTTTTAATTTTTATTCATATATTAAGACAAAATATTATATTATTCATGTAAGTATATCAAAAGTGCATAAGCAGAACTGCATCTGATTCATTCCCTCCTTCATAAGCAAAAGTAAGTAAAAAATGGCACGAAAATCTCGTAATGCTTATGCTACGATTACGGAATGATTGTATCAATTCAGAGCACTTCTTTTTCTTTTTTTTTGCTTCTAGAGTTTGTCATGCACTTTTACTATAGTATCAACAACTCTAACGTCTTTTCGATGCAAGTAATGATGAGTGCATTTCTCTAAAATAAAGAATGCTAAGGGGCGTTTTTGTATTCTAATTTTTCAAAGAGTATTCCCATTGTTACTTTGGGTGTGGCCATTACCCTCATCCCATCGCATCGCATCGTAATAATATTTAACGGTGGCATACTGTTGTTCGCAAACGTTGCCGTTACTACTACTACTACTACTACTACTTACTGCTGCTATGGTTCACGCTTATCATCAGCAGCAGCAACAACGAAAATGATTATAGAAATACAACAACATTAATATGTCTATATTAAGAGTTTAAAGGGTTTTGTTTGGCGCATGCATGATCCCTTCTAGTCTACCTAGTCCTGTCCTTGTAAGTCACATAATAACAATATTTGCCATGCTTCACCAAAAGTTAATAGATAAATATAAACAAAAGTTTTTTTCAAAGGTTTGCATTTGTTTCTAATCATAATCAGCTCAGCTTCATCAGTCAATTCAATGTTTTATTTGCTAGAACATCGAACAGAACAAAATAGATTTCAAAAATAGATACTATACTGATAAAGAAAAAACGGCAAATTAGCAGCAGCAGCAGCAACAGCAGCTATTGAATCGGTTTGTATTAGTATTAGTAATGCTTCGTGCCTATTAATAATGTCTCATTATTTCCCCATTATTATTATATAACAATCAGGATGATTATGACTCAATAAGCAAGCCTTGCTTCAAAGCATCAAAGTATTTTTATTGTTTTTGCTTAAAATTGCATAAAGATTGGATAGGTGGACTGGCTACATACTTGATACTTGCACTATCCATTCATTTCGTTAAGTAAAATGAAAAAAAAGAAAGAGAAAAAAACAAAAGCCAATTGATCAATTATGCAAAGCTGATAATGATATGACGGACGATGATGATGATGATGATATTGGATTGGCAGGAGAAGCAACTTTGCATTGTTAGCATTGTTGATTTTTATTTTTCATGCGTAGTGCCGCAGCCACGCAGTATTTTGAAAATTTGTTTACAAAGAAGAATATCGTTGGATTGCCGAGGAGGACATGATGAGATAAGGTAGATGGAAAAGTGGAGACTTCAAATCAAAATACATAGATATGTGCATGATTATTGGTACTTCTGTTTGCTCATCACTATCACTTATTAAAATTACCTAAATACAATAATAATATGTGATAATACGTCTGAGTCAGGGAGTGATTACTGATTAGGATTTCTAATATGACGATATATGAGGAGAATGACCCAATTCTACTTTACCGTTTGCTAAAAAGGAAAAAAATATTTTAGAAAATCTATTTTTAAAAAAAAGTCTCGTTTAAAAAAGGCGTTGCGTCAGTCTCTGCAGCTTCATTTTTTATTATTACATGTGTGTCATACTACATCGCACCCAATAAAAAAGGATGTAAAAAATGTAAATTAATTTTTAAGCTCACTACAGCGGAATTTACTAAATGGCATCAAACCAAACAAAGAGTGAATTTATTACAAAGGGTGGTGACTATCAAACTTAAAATCATGTAAAATCTTACCTAAATTATTTATTATTACCTTTGTCTATGGAATTGCATTCATCCAATTTCATTCATTCATTCATTCCATCCTTTTTACTGCTCAATCTCCGTTCAAGAACACAAGAACAGAGAGAGAGAGAGAAAATAAAGCATTGTTGTAGAAATTGCGTACTTGTATTTTGGTGTGGTTGGTTGCTCTGATCTGATGCACTGCATTGTTTTTTATTGGCATTGTTGGTTGCATTTTCATTCAACAATCACACAACATTTCAACCTTATTTTTCATTTCAATGCAATGGCGGTGATAAATTAGCGGGATAAGGAAAGAGGAAGTGCTCGCGCCACTCTCAACAGTAATCATAATCATCATAACAAAGCATAATTTTTGGATTTATTTTTTGAATATGGAGACAGTAAAAAGATAACCCATTTCTAAACTAAATAAACCTACGCATAGTACCTTTAAATGATGAATTTAATTTATACATTTTATTTCCATTACGTATTTTATAACTCTTTCTTTGAATTCTGAGTTTTGGGCGGATCTCGGTCTTTGCTGGTCTTTTAATTAATTAACAAAACTGATATGACCGCAATAAACACAATGAGTATTAAATTATAAACCCTTTGAAATCAAATCCTTTTTTGAATATATGTATATATAATTCAGCGTAAAATAGTATTTTTCAAAAATAAAAGCACTTAATAGATCATGTCATGTAATAAAATAATTTCTGGTTTTTATTGCTGCCTCCATTCATCGCGCTTCCTCCAGGAAGTCGAAATCTGTACGATTACAATGTGATGCTTTTAATCATTTATCCTTGAAGAATTATTTTTGTGAGAAAAAATGTAAACTAAATTTTAGTTTTGGTTGCAATGCAGCCACAACAGCAGCAACAAACAATGCAGTGACGAAGCAGTTTACTATAATCACCATCACCATTACGGGGCATATTCCTCTGCAAAATTAGAGACAGAATTTACTGCAACAGCAGGAGTTTATTTAAACTATACGTACGTGAATACCCTTAGTGTTTATTTGCATACATTAAGAGCAATTAACGAAAAAATATATTGTAGTAGATGTAAGTTCAGACTAAAAAGTGAGAGTTCCCTTAAAGTCTACGTCTAAAATTTACTTTCTATGCCATGATCTTCGACCCTCCATTCATTTCAAACCTACGCAAAAACTATTAAAACCTTTTCGTTTTAAAGTTTTTGTTAGTTATCGTCATCATCATGCTCGTCCTTCTTAAAATTAGAACAATTAAGTCACAAACAATCCTAAGCGTGAAAGTGCAGCCATGTCTTATTCGAATTTTACAAGATTAAATGCAGAAAACAATGCAACGAACGCTTGTTTTGCAGTTCACACCTTAAATTTTATATGACAAAAAACAATTACGATAATATCAGCAGCTCTCATGTCAGCGTGTAAAAGTTGGCTTTTACAACCAAACCAGAGCTTTTTAAATAATCATTTTTTAAAAAATTCTTTGTTTAATTTTTTAGTGAAAAGGATTCAATTGTGTTGCTTCGCCCCACACAACACAGATTAGATATCATCATCATCATCATCATGAATTTTCGTCATTATCAATCCTCATAAACACAAAAATATTTTTTTTAAAGTTTGCAGTTTGCACGGACTTTTATTTTATGACACCATTTTAAAAATATTTATTTACGATTTACAATTTTGTAATAGTGAAAAAATTAGGTAATAATAATGAAATTATTGCCGCAGAGACAGACAGAGGCAGAGCCGAGGAGGGAGTACACAAAAGCGGATGTTGTTATTTATCTTTTATCCATTGTGCCAATTGTCGGGAAAACGTGATTAAACGATAACTATTCCAATTCTCTAAAAGGGTACTGCTGCTGCTGCTGCTCTAACACTTTATAAGTGACTGTTTCTTATTTCTTCTCATCCTTCTTCTGGTCATCATCATCATGTCACCATCAGAATCTTTGTTCCTCCACCACCTCCTCCTCGTTATTAAGTCATCTTTAGAGCCTCCTCGTGTTGGTGTTGCTGTTGCGATTGCGTTTGCGTTGTTGTTGCAAGCATTCTCATATCAACGTGACATAAAATTAAAAGTCCTTTTGAAAACGCATTATCGTATCAGAATTTTCCTGATGGTGTTTTTTTGATGTGGAGGAGGATGAGAATGACAATTGCATAAAAAATGTAATTTCATTCTTCCACCTCCGCCATTTCTTCACGCTAATCGTTTTTGTCCACTTCTTCGTATTTATCCTACTTAAGAAAAAATAGTTTTGTTTGAGGAAGATTGTCGACCACGAAGTTGACGACTTCATTCATTCATTCAAAAGAGAATCTCATTATTATTCTGATGATGATGATAATGATGCTGCTGTCGCTGATGCTCTGCATTGACAACAAGCATAATTATAATTACATAATGATCTCTCTCTCTCTTGTTGTTAAGCACTAGATTGCTTACTTCTCTTTCTCTCTCTCTCTTGCCGAAGTAATAAAAATGAACTTACTTAAAAGAACTTAAGTCATCGACTTAAGTAAGCACCAAAGCACAACTACAATTGCAAAAAATGCTCCCTTTATATTGCAAAAATCCCTTCTTCTTTATAAGTCTATTGCAAAAAACTCCGCTGTAAGTGATGAAAAGGAAATGGACAAAGATGAGCGTGTAATTTCTGTGTTTCTTGTTCTAAATGGTGTGCATTGCCAATTGCAAATGAGGATGGAGCGGAATTATGATTACTTATTACGAAATTTTCCTTTTTTATTATTATTTGGTTGGTCGGTCAGTCGGTACGAAAAGAAAAGAAATTAGTTCAGTTGGATCAGTTTTCGTTGGAAATTCCTTCTAAAGGTGGAGCATAGAAAAGCAGAAATGGAAGAATAGAAATGAGTTGAATCGAATCGAATCGGTTAGGAGGTAAAGTGCTAAATAATAAAAAAAAATTATTTCGAATAAATGTTTTATTATTATTATTACTCTCTAGTAGAGAGAATGTACTTATTTGCTTGAGTTTTGTTAAGTAATAAAAAAATTACACTTTTTAAATAGCTTAAAAAATAAGAAGAAGAACCTATCGTAAAATATCTCATTGTTATTCCTCATGTTATATTATGAATATTATTAAATGTGACGTGAGTAGTAGTGAGCATTGTTGCGTAGTAGCAGCAGCTTAGCATTATCTCTTTCGTTATGTCGTCGCCGTCGTCGTTGTTTCGTAGTAGTAGTAATTGTCGTGTTCCCTCATAAAAATATTAGCTGTCTTTAAAAAGTGTTTTAGTATGTAATGAGGACGACATAGAGAAAAGACAGAGTGATGGTGATGATGATGAGTTCTAAAAAACACTTGGATAAGGAGGAGTATTGCATAATAAAAAATAGTTTTTTTAAAAACTTTGTAATAGCCATCTTCTTACCACTCAGCAACATCACAAACTCTCTTGTAATCTTCCGATTTCATCCACTTTTCCTTCATCGTGCAGTTTGAAAATTGTAAAACGGGGTCTTAAAAAGTACCTTTTATAGTCCGTTCGTTTCATCATCATACATCATTATTGCTATTATTGCTTCTTCTGTTTTATTGGCAATTAATTATAAACTTGATGACACTAATTTGCCGCTACACTGGACCTCGTTATGGTTATTTGCGTTGCGTCCGTATTGCGAAAAGGCGATAAATAACTGCGGGGCTCATCTTGCTTCCTCCCTCCCTCTATTATTTTCCCTTCCCCCTGAGGAATTTCGCTCAATGATAAATATTTTATTTACTTATTCACTGATGATGATGATGATGAGCCTGATAAATGAAAAGAATGCGAATTTGTCAAAGAGTCAGCAATAGCAGCAACAGCAGCATGAATACAAATGAGCTTCTTTCTAAAATACAACAATCGTAATGAGTTTTAATCGTCGTAATCATCGTAAACGAAAAATAGTTTTGAAATGGAGGTGATGATATTGCGATGTGATGACTCCTCTTGCTTCCAAGAAGGGCGAACATTCTAAAAACAAAACAAAAAATATTTGCTAGAAGTTTTGCAATTCTGTTCTCTCCCAAATAATCAAAATCGACTTTCAAATCAAAAGACTCAATTGCAATAATTGTTTCTTCCTCTCACACAGTCACAACTACTTGCAAGTTTGTAACTTCAATTAAATAATCCTTTTTGTTCATGCGCACATTTTATGATAATGTGGAGACGATCATCTTAATGATGCGATGGAGGGGGAGTGGGAGGGAATGGGGAGCTATATGAATGCCGACGCCGACTACTTCCTTTCCTTCATTCAATAGTAAACATTCTACTATCCACTTATTGAGTTGCTGTTGTGCTGTGCTGTGATAGCAAATTAAAAACAATTAATTTAAATTGATTTTTTTTGCAAGGTGGCGTCTGCTGAGCAAGTAAAATGATGTCATCTTCATCTTCAAATATTCTTTGCTTATTTAGATGCTCCTTGTAAAATAATTTGTGATGGCATCCCATGGCATGGCATTCAATTTCTCGCAACAACCTAAAATAAATACTTATTGTTCTCACATGCGCGCATTCCTCATGGAATTGATAAAATGCTGCACTGATGCGATTTTTTAGATATTTTCTGCTCTCCCAGCATTAGCTAGTTTTCTATCAACAACAACTGTGATTATTATTAACGTTTTAAAATACATTTTTTCTCTAGATGACAGAAGGAAAAATATCGAACCAAAACCACCACGACCACCTATCTAACCGCATCGAAAATTTGCAATCGTAGTAGATAATAATATTATTATTATTGTTACATGCATGCCAATTACATCTGCAAACAAGGAGCATTTAAGAAATACTTTTCTGCGAAGCAAATAGCGAAGGTAGGCGAAGGTATTTTCTTCTGCTTATGTCTTTCATGTCGAGATTGAGAATAAGGAAAACGATTTTCAAAAAAAAATATTTATCTAACTATACACATACAAATAAAATAGTTAATCTATTTTGCAATACTGATGAGGATGATGATCATCATCAGCAGCAACAGAAGAAAAAGTCATCATCGCATCAAACTTCAGTCACGATTGACCATGGCCCTCAAATACAGCTTCATTTCTTCTTCTTCTTCTTCGTCTTTCTTGATGAGGCTGAATGAAGGAGGAGGAGGTGATGGTGGTTGCGGTGCTGGTGCTAACATGGAATGCGAGAAGAATGTTTATTTAGCTATTTTACTTACCAGAGGATATTTTCTGCTTTGTTTGCTTCTCTATTTATAATGCACTTGCCACCTAAGGTGGGTTAATGAATGAAAATTATCATTCCGTTCACATTAGGCCAATATTTATCTTTAAGGCAAAAGTGCATGTATCAAGAATCAAGACTCATTTTACAGAGTAAACGACGGGAAGGGAATCAAATAAGAAAAGATAAAACGTTTGAAGGAAATTGCCACGATAAGTTAATGAAATGAGTCATTCTAGTACTTACTTGTTCCATCATCATCGCATCGATCGCTTCATTATTATCATCCAAGGCTTGGCTCTTCTTCGGCTCTGCTAAGTGCTGATTGCTGATCAAAGCGGATTCCAAATTCCAAAATGTAATAACGAAAGAAATGAATGATGATGAAATGAACACGATGACGATGTTATTGGGATTGATGACCAAGTAATAATAATAATGAAGAAGAAGAAAGGACTACGTTCTGGTATGCGATATTTAGTGCTATTGTCGGTCCGGTCGGTAGTTTCGCAGTATAATCGAAGTTGATAGTTGTTATCATCATCATTCATTATCCTCGGAGCTTCATTACTATTTCTCTTCGGTGCAGTGGTGGTGATGATGTAACGAGAAAAAGAAGAAGAAGGAACGTTTTTCATTATTGAATTTTAAGAAGAAGGAGGATTACTTCTTCTATAAGGTTATGACTATGACTGTGGTGGTAGTAAGTAAGCTGGGTATTTTATTTTAAGTAGGCATTTTAAAAGAAGAGAAGTAAGATGGAAAAGGACAAGGGTAAAAAATAATACAATACATTGCAAAATAAAAAAAGAGGACTCACTATCATCTTGATGACAATGATCATACTTTGGCTTGGTTTGGCTTGATGATGATTAAGCTATTTTAAGAACTGAAATGAAATCCATTCTTTCTTTTTCTGCGTGCTAAAAATATTATGTTCAATGAGAATGATTAACACACACACAACAATCACTATGTGATCATAGTTATATATTATATCCCATTTTTTCTAACTTCTTCATCAATTTTGTTCTTAAATTTGCCCTAAGGACATGTGTAATTCTGACTGCCACTGCTGATGTTGCTGATACTGATAATGAGCTGATTAGTTTGATGATAAGTCGTAATTATCTGTAAACTCGGTTTGTTTTGGTGAAATTACGTAATTTTCTTAGACAATAATAACGATAAAGTTAAAGTTTGTCCAGAATAAAAAATGGATTTTTTCCTGCGTTGCGTTGTTATTGTCGTGACCATTTCAAGACTGACTCATTTATAAATAAGAACAAAAAACGAAGAAGTTATATGGCAGCATAAACGATTCCATAATTTTTTGGAAATTACTTTAAAACCTGGAGATGCTGGACTAACTATAAGCTGAACATTAAAAATGTGTTTCTTCTTCTTCTTTTGCTTCTCCACAAAAAAGAATCTCAATTTATCGTGATGACGTTGCGCTATAATATTTATTTTATCAAACAATGATTCAGGAACAAAAAAATAAATCTTATCATTAATATCATGTTTGGTAATGAAGATGAAGATGGACATGGACAAGCTACGAAGACGAGACGAGACTTTTTTCCGCATATTGTGCTGCACATTACATTTTTCACATGCAATGCAATGGTAACAATAATCCAGTGATAATCAACGAACTTGTCCTACAACAACAGCATCGCAAAATTCTTTTGCGTTTGCAGAATCTTCTTCTTCTTCCTCTTCTCCTTGATCATGATCACTGCCAAAACTTTCAAGACGAGTAAGAACAAGAAGGGAACAGAAATTGTTTTTGTTAGCAAATTAAAAAGAAGATGGACAAACAGGACAGGACCAGGCTCCTTCAAGGTCACGCTGCTACATTATACATGTAAAGCTGGGCATAATTTTTTTTAGCGAGTAATAAATAAAAATTTTAGTAAAACTATTTTCCATAAAGAAACTCCGGGGATTGGAGAGAGATGATTAGACGAAAGATGATGGTGATGTGATGACGATGACGGTGATAAATGTATATTTATACGGATTGGAAAAGTTTTTTAGCGGTGACGGTAAAAGACGGCGACTCTGACCATCATCGTTTTTCTAGTAGTTATTTAATGTACTATTTGATTGGTAAATAATGTTTAAAATATGCCAAGTTCATAAAAACAACTGTACAAAAACTTTACAATTGTAATAGTACTGTGCGGTGGTGGTGGGTGACGATGCGTAGAGTACAAAAAATAAAATGAAATGACATCATCTTTTCTCATCATCATCATTTATGACAATGATGATGATGACGCCGCCGTAAAGTTAAGTAGAAACCTATTTTTATGGAAATAAAGCTTGGACAAGTTGGTCCTTAAAGTAATTATCAGAATCTATCCATGTAATTATCGTCATCGTGATCAATGAGCATTGTTAAAGATGAGTTTTAAAGAAGAAAAAAAATAAGAAGGTATATCATAGTATCTAGTTAATGTGTGATAGTGCTGCTGTGGTGCTGATTCCAAAAAGTTCATTTCGCATCTTTTTATGTCCATTGTCCACCTTGACGACGACGACGGTGGTGGTGATAGAGATGATGGATGAGAGTGCAGTGCAGTCAGATGGCAAACATTTATGCATAAGATTATCTATAATGTTGCTGCCGCCATAGACCATTTATATTCCATGAGTTTCTAATGTTTGAGCAAGTCATAAATACAAGTAAACTGGGGAATGCATGGGTGATATATTAGCGCAATGGTTATAAGAATGGCGATGATGATCATCATAATGAGGGGATAGCCATGAAAAAATTTGCAAGTTGTAAATTAGCAAACTCTTCTTTAAATTCTTTTTCCTGCTTTTTGCTGGCTTTGATATTGCTGAGCTGCGTTGCGTCGTTGCTTGCTCGCGCAAACCTCTTTTGAGGAGAACAATACAACTTTTT
>JAHZNJ010003100.1:0-23166 GCA_027744475.1 Lepidocyrtus cf. sotoi NNG-2020 | reverse complement strand
GGAAGATAATAAAAATTACTCGTCGATATGATATTATTCTGCTTTTCATACATGCCTCTGTACATATTATCATTATTGTATAACTTTACATACTATACGTAACGCACAATAATAAAATAATATACATCACTATCATGGTATGGCACTGCAACCAAATAATATTACTTATGTAGTGGACCGAAAACGGCTGAACTGAAGGGAGACATAGTTTGCAGTTCAATGTAATATTATGTGTGCATAAAATATACCAAGTTAAGAAGCAGAAGAAGGATTTAGGATTTTATAGTATTCTGTTACTAGTTTTACTTTGTGGTAGAAAAGGAGGACGATGACGATATTTTCAAATTTACGACCCGGAAATTACACTTCTCTGCTCAGAACCTAGTCATGCATTAAAAGAGAAAGGATTGATGGGATCCTGGAAATCAGAGCCGGCTTTCTGTTAAGCATAATATAATATTATATGTGTGTGTGTGTGTGTGCAAAGCTGAGAAAGAGAGGTGCCTTGCCTATGAATAGAAATAAAATGTCGCTTACACCTAATTACTAAATTTTAAAACTGTTATCACGATAGACACATACATAGGTACATTCATGTACGATGCTCACTTACGTTTACTTTTACTTTTACTGCTGTTTTCCTTCGTTATTGCTTATTTTACCGAAATGAAATGCAATGCAAATTGCAATGACGTTAAAAGCTACATACGTGCATGCAAACGCACGCCACCTCATCTCATAATATTATGCTATACCATAAATACCAGGCCAAAAGACCCAACAAGATTTATATTCTTTCAAAAAGCTGAGAACGGATTAAAGAGTGGAGCAATCATAAAAAAACAATAAATCAGGAAGTGATATTAAGCTAAAGCCTTAAAAAATTCCAACGGTATTATAACAACCAGTCGTATAATTCTAATTCCAGGGGCAGCAGTAAAGTATAAAAAGTAAAGTCACTAAGGCTTTACTTTACTACTTTTAGCCAAGAGCATCAGCAGCCCAGCCTATAGTATCATGTATGCAGGCATGCAAACTAGGAATTCTCCGGACTAACTTGGACGGAAGTAGTAGAAGAAGAAGAAGGGTAAATAACAACTCACGGGATGAAACATGTTTTATGACTTTTTATATAAATGGCGTTGTTGCCCATAATTTCTGGTGATGTGGAAGCTTAATTATGAAATTAAAAAGGGCACATGGAGTCAGTCGTTGCTGTTGCTGCTGCTATTGCTGTTGCTCGTGTAAGTACTTGAAAATCTAAGAGCTTTTTTGTCTTCCTGAAAATATTGCAAAGTAGTATGGATACTGTAGTATGAAATGGAAGAAAACCATTCTTATATTTTCTTCAATTTTTGACTGTAACAACAAATCAAAATGAAGAGGAAGAAGTAGCAGCTCGAGAGTTTATCATGAAGTTTTATTTTTTTTTTTTTTTGGTTTGATTAAAATAAATGCGAAAACTTTGTGTGTATGTGTCTTTTCTCTGTTTGTTTGATGATGATGGTGATGATGATGATGATGATGATAATGCAGTCACAGTTTTTCCTAAATGTGTTTTGTTTGATAGTTAAAAGACTACTATCACGTGTACACATCGTTTCTTCTCCCAGAGGCTGCTGCTCCTCTTCTCTTTCTTTTGTTTTTAGTAAATCATCGTAAAAAGGATTTATCTGAATCTTAAATCTACATACCTAAATTTTGCAAAAGAGAAGCTTTCCTTCACATGAATGTTTATCGTTGTAATGTTTAAGAATGAAAATTTGATGAGCAGAAATAAAAACTTTTACAAGGGTTTTTGGTGATGGGTGAAGCAGCAGCTGTAAAAGAAGTGGTTTATCTACTGCGATTGTTTTAGCTTGGAGGAGTTACCTGAATAACTACTTTGCCTTGGTTTTTTGTTATTTCATCTTTTTACGTCATGCAAAACCAATGTGGAAAGAGGGAGAAAAGATAATGACAACGAAGAACAGTGCTGGAATTCGTTTCAATTTGAAACGGAAAAACGCGTTTTTTCGTTTCAAAATTCATGTGTTTCAATCCAATCCAATCCATGAAACGGTTTTGAATTGAAACAGACTAAGCAGAAACGAAACTGAATCAGATCAGAAGCATAGCTGGATCAAAATATGAAACGCGTTTCAAAATCGTTTCAGCGTAAGTGAAGAAATCTTTATATGCAAATGATGGGGAGAGCAGCATAACATGCTTCATTGAGCTTGCGCTTGAGAAACATGCGCTTGTCTTGTTGGGCTTTCAGCAAAGCTGGAACAGAACTTGAAACAAAACTTGAATAACATTGGAACGCGTTCCAATGCTATTTAGTAGGGATAAAGTTTCCGTTTCATTTTGTGTCAGCTCGCCGGATCAAAATGAACTGG
Source organism: Lepidocyrtus cf. sotoi NNG-2020 (assembly GCA_027744475.1). Taxonomy (NCBI): domain Eukaryota; kingdom Metazoa; phylum Arthropoda; class Collembola; order Entomobryomorpha; family Entomobryidae; genus Lepidocyrtus; species Lepidocyrtus cf. sotoi NNG-2020. Next base: position 20,785 of record JAHZNJ010003100.1, on the reverse strand, counting down.
ATCGTTTCTGCTTGGATCAAAAGTTGCGTTTCGTTTTTCGTGGATCAAAACGAATTGAAACGGATTTTTTTGAAACAAAACGAAACGTTTAAAACGATTCCAGCACTGACGAAGAAGGATTCTTAGTGAGTTTGTCAATGAATAGAAGAAATTTTCTGAGAGAGAGAAAAAGAGAGATGGAAAAGTGGTTTTTAGTCTTATTTCTCCCTTCAACAGCAGCAGAAGAAGAACAACCTCCATAATATATTTTTAGTATCTATCCATGATGGCCACCTTCTCTTCTTCAGCTTTTCCTTCCTTTCCATTGTTCTCTTTTTCTTTTTTATACTACTTGCCCATCAAGGCTATAAATACTTCCTTTCCTTTCCAGGGTTGTTAATATTACGACGACGAGAAAAGTTTTTTTTCTGGGAGGACGAGAAAAAAAGGGAAGCTGGAACGAGCATAAAAACCAGCCAACTGAATAATAAAAGTTGATGGCTTTTCTCCCGTTGAACAGCAGAAACTGAACGCGAACGAGGAGAAGTAAAAGTTGCTGCTGGTTGGTGACGAAAAAATAACAAAATGGCTTTAATTGGATCATGAATTAGTATCTGTACGTACGGACGGCAGGACAGTTTGGACAAAATGTGCAAAGATGGACGAACATTGTGAACGAAACGAAACGCCAGCAAAGTTATTTCTATTTGTGTAAGTCAGCAAAATTTAGTAATGCTTCTGCTGCTTCAGCTCTTCTACAAGTAAATAAATGAGCGCGTGTACATTATTATTGTACCCGCCACTTCCACCAGCAACAAAACTGCCAACAACTTTAAAAGGAGCATTGTATTGTAGATTTGTTCTTTAACTTTAACTTTTTTCTTTGTTCGAGAAACTCGGACGTCGGCGTCGCCAAATTGTGTATTTTTCTGACATTCTAATGAGTAGCAAATTTTGCAGTACAACGGAAATAAGGCTACTAGTGCAAATTAAGCCTAGAATATACCACGTTATCCTTCCAAAAATTTCTTCTGTTTTACTTAACAAACGTGGGATAAGATTTAAGTCTGTATTTTTTCAAAGCAAAAATGAAGTGCCAATAATTTTTCTGTGCTGTTATCCCTTTCATTTAAGCAAAAATCAGAGAAAAATGATTCCATTTTGTAATAAAACAAAAAAACAAGTAAAATTACAGTAAAGCTAAATGAAAATTTACAAAAACTACAAATGGAAAAACAAAAAAGTCTTCAACTTTGTACTATCACACCATTTATTTTTTTGTTATAGGGAAATGATAACAACATTGAAAACAATCTTTCCTTATTATGCTCGTGGCTGCTGCTACTGCTTTTTTTAATGTAAAATAAAAGTTTTTTCTTTTAAACTACAGTACTACTACATTTTGCGATGCCCATTTCAAGCATATTGCTGCTCGCTGTTGTAAGATTGTTTTGTACAATTTGGGCGATAACTGCTCCAGCTCACTCATTCACTCACTCAGCCAATTTTGCTTTTTAAATATAATCGTGGAAAAGTAAAGAAAAAAACTTTGTAGAGAGAAAAGAGAAAAGTGAAGAAACAAGTAAAAAAATAAAAAGAGTCTCTTTAATTTTGGTGGCGTTGCGTTGGGTCGATTCGTTTCTCAACTTATAGTCCTTTTTTCCTGCAAAAGTTATACAAGTTTTCTACTTCCTTGCTCTTTGTTCTACAAATTGCGAAGTTATTATCATGTAATAGCCGTTGTGTTGTGTCTTCCTTTACAGAACTTTGAATGTCGTAATGTAGTTGTTTGCAGTAGTTTAGTTGTAATGCATGAGTAAGCAGGAAGCTTCTACGCTGGTATTACTACTACTACTGATACCAAAAAAACAGGAACAAAATGTTGTTGGCATTTTCAAATATTGCGTCTGGTTTGGTTGGTTTAGCTTCCGTTAGCCGAGCTTTTATCACCGAAAAATGGGAGTGTTACCTGAAAATAAAAATTAAAATAATATTATTAATAACTTACTATGAAATATCTGCTAAATAATACTACATGAGCGACTCCACTACCACTGTAACTTCAGCTCAGAGACAGCATCGCATCGCCAATTGCTCTTTTACTCACCCCAAACGGTTTCTAACATTGTTGCACTGCTGCTATGGATATTATTTTGCTGCTTTTTTTTAGTTTGAAGCGTTTCATTCTTTCTTTCTCTCGCTACGCGTGTTTACGCCTGTAACGCAGTTTTGTTTTTTGCTTTGGTAAGAATACAAAATGCAAACGGTTTCTATCCTTCCCAGTTTTATATTATGGGTACATTGTGTTGAGACGAATAATTATAAGCGTTTACTGCATTCTACGCTTTTTTCCCGAAAATTAACCAATTTTTTGGCGTTGTTGTGTTTCAGGCATGACGAAGACAAAATTAAATTTTATTTCATTTTAATCTTACCATTGTCATTCTCTTCTTCCAGTAGTATTTCTCTACTGCTTGAGTTGCTCCTGCAGAATAAGCAGATACTACTCATTTTCACTGTGAGATGTTGTATTTTGCAACAAACAAAGAAATAGAGACAAAGCAAAATGATTGCTAGCGACGACGACCACATACTTGTACGAAAGGGCAGGGCAAACTAAATGCAAGGCCGAGCTAAGCTTTGTAGGCTCTCGGCTAGGTCTCTCCGCATTAAAAACTCTTTTAGTGAACTCTTCTACCACGGCAGAGAGTAGGCAAAAAAATGAAGATAATGGAATGAATTTGTCTAATCTCCGCTTTTCTCCTGTCATTTCTAAACGGTCCGGAAATTAGTATTTTATACAAAATAGTTGTAAGGTTACGCTATGCTATGCTATGCTATGCTATGCTATGCTGTTCTTGCCTTTTACAATGCAATGTCCTCACTTGTTGAAATGCTTTGCTTCCTATGTCAAATTACAAGGATAAATTTTTTCTTCTGTTGAAACTGAAGGTCTGAATCTGAACTGATGCTGAAATGAAGGTATGCATGTGCCATCCGGCCATCATGATGAAAATGATGATGATGATGATGATGCTATGCAATGGTGAAAGAAATTTTTTTCTGGGATTCTGTAGAATAGGAATCTTCAAAGGGGAACTAGAAAAAAGCGAAACGCAAAAAATGTGAAGATTAACCTACTACCACCATACCACCACCGCTCTTGGAGCAGAACATTAGTCCTTCTACCATCATTCTTTTATTCTTTGCTTTGTTTCCCTCACAACAGTGGATTTTTTTCCTTTTGCTTAAAACAAGACTACTCCTGACTTGTTTTGCTAATATGGCTTGGCCTTTCTCATTCCTCCTCATTTCTAAGGCTTCTCTTCCTCTATTCCTTTCAAAACGGATAAATGTTTAAAGGACTTTCTTCTTTTCTCTACTGACAATGATAAAGTGAATTAATTATAGTAGTACGTACGCTGCGTTGAGTTAGAAAAAGAAGAATAAGAACAACGTTTATTGCTTTATGTTGTTGCTTCATCTTCTCATTCTGTAAAAATACTAATATTTCACAACTGGATTTACTGGGTAGGTAGGTATATGTGCTATAAAAAAAAGTACGTCAGCAGCAAATCAAATTGTTTCGAAGGAGGACTAAGGACTAGGCAGTCAGTTCAGTCACTCACTTCACTTTATTAAAGAATTTATTTTATTTGAACGAAACTAATTTGAATTCTTTTAAAGAAGAAAGTAATTTAGTTGTGTCTGTGTGAGTGAGCGAATACACTGTAAAAAAGAGCTACGAAATGGCATTTATTATTATTACTATTTTGATGATTTTTTAAAGCTTCAAATAAAATGGAATCCGTAGGGAGAGGGAAGGAAAGCGAACTTATAAAATTAAGCTGTTATCCTAAGGCAGAATTGGAACTTCATTTTAGCCTGAGAGAAGATAGAAGCGGAGATTGAAAGACAGAGAGAAAGAGAGTTTGAAAATCAAAAAGTAAAACACATGTCATTGAAGTTTTCCGGGGATAATAAGAATAATAATAGTGATGGGAGTTAATTTTCAGAAAAAAAAGTTTGCAACCACCGCATAAACCTCATCGTCATTCCAATTCTACTAGTTTACTATACTACTTAAGTTGGATAACTATAAAGTACCACTACTACCACCACTCACTTCTTTAACTGACATGATGACGAATGATGCCCCTGGGAAAATAGAACTTATGGTAGAAAGGAAGAGAGAGAAGAGAATTTGATTTTGGGGAACGGAGGAGGAAATATCTGTACCAGCTAAAACGCAGTAAAGCAATTTACTCTTTATCTCTCTTCCCGCTTTCTCCCTCTCTCAATTTTAGCGTATAAATTTTTGTTATTGACTTAAGAGAAATCACAATCGCATAACATCCCTGTTGTGGTACGTACTGGTTAATGGTTACTGGTTTTTATTACCCTCTCGTCTCGCTTTATTAATTAATTGAATAAAGTGTGGAATGGAACTGTGGAATGGAATAAAACTAACTAAAACTCAGTTGCAGTCTAAAGCTTTTTTAAACATCGCCATTCTCCATGAATTCATTTCTAATACAGTTGAATAGGATTGGTTCTTTCATTCCAAACCATTTATAGTATTTGTACATTCATTTCTGCGGTAATTTACTACCCCTGTATGGCACTGTTCTCAAGTGTAAATATTCTAGTATCATTTCATTTAGGTATATTAATTACATAGTAAAAATGAGCTCTTGTCCGTGGAGCTGTTTGATTTTAGTAGTTTTCTGTTCTGAGAAAAGCCTCAAAACAGAAAATAAATTACTAATTCATTAACCTTTTTTGTGAAGATATATGCACCTATGCAAGAAACTTAAGAAGCTGAGAATTTCTGGTGAGTGATGAAAAGTCAAGTTGGGTGTGTACAAAATTGATTAACTTTTCCCTGGAATTATTAAGACCTCTTCTCTACACTTATTACTTTTTCTGTTCCTTAATTTGATGGTGAGAATGATGATGATGATGATGATGATAATGTGGCTATAAGCATATAGAAGAAACTTGAACTTTATGAACGATCTGATTGAATGAATGGCTTGATGGCTAGACAAAGAAAGGAATGTTCCTCTCGTCCTCTTCTTCTTCTCCCTTTTCTTTTTATGTTGGGAATGCTGCTCATGGGTGGGTTGGAGGATGCCCGCTGCGAACATTAGTTTTCCGAATTGAATGCTTTTAATATTAAGGTTCGCACTATATTAATAATAATCATAATAATAACAAAGGCAACAAAGACTCTAGCAAAGCATTGGGAATTGGAACATGCCATGCATGGTCCTATTACTCCACTCGCACATTCACTCCTACTCCTTAATAAAGTTTAGTTTCTTTTCCCTGTAAAACATTCCTCTTTGATGATGGCGACGAGACGATCAAGCATAGCGGTAGTGAGGATGACGACTATGTTGTATGAAATAAGGATGTAAAGAAAACTCAAACTCGTATAAAAAATAACCATAATCAATTTTCATTATAATTCTAGTTGGAAATGTCATTCTCTGCCGCTTCTGCTACCGTTACTATAATTTCCCCTTGAACTAACCAAAGTGTAAGAAGATCTTTTTTTTTATTATCCACCTCGTTCTTAATATCTGTTTTATTTATATAGCCACCATACACACAGATAACATTAATACTACGTAGCGATGTTGGTGGTGGTGGTGATGGGTGCAATAAATGAATGAATAAGAATCCGTTACTACTTCACTTCAAGAAGGAAAGAAAGCAAGAGAGAAGAGCGGAAGGAAGCATAACCGGTTATTTCATTCCTTTTTTATTTCCCCTTATCATCATCATTCCCAGTGACAACTACAACAACGGCAGCAGCAGCAGCAGCGGAAAACGAACGTACGTTTGTTTTAAGAAAGAATGAGAAGGAAGAAGGGAAGGAAGAGCTGTTACTGTTACAAACTTACAAATTGTGGTGTGATGGTGATGATACGAAATGAACAGGAAGCATCACACAGACACACAATAACAACCTAGAGAAGAGGCATTTGAAACGTAGAAGTTTTTTTTATTATTGCCATTTTACTACCATGATTATTATTATTACTATTACTACAGTGAGAATTTTTCGTGAATGAGGGTTTATAAATTTACTTATTCAACGTGGCCATCGTGATCACGATCATCGCTGTTGGAGTAATAAACATATTGCAATTTTATTGCATTTCAGTTTTACTAACATTTACAGATGCCATGGAAAATATGTATCATCATCATCATCATCATCGATACCATCATTAGTTGGAAATCTCTGTATGGAAAGTTTAGTTTAGTTTGCTTGGGGTAAAGTTTAAAAGGAGATGATGACAGACAGTGAGCAGTGAGTGAGTGAGAGAGAGAAAACTTGTTTGAGAGCGAGAGAAAGAGTTGCTTTCTTAAAGCTCTTAAAATTTCTTTCTCTTTCTCTCCCTCTTTTTCTCTGCAGCAGCAAAAGCAGCCTTTTTAACTTCCCCTCTCTCTTTTTCTACACACATTTATAGCAGTTATTGGCTACTAAAATTTTATTAGATCTTGATGGTGGCGTGCTCAGCAAATATTTTTCATTCCTCGTTTAACTCTTCAATGCTCCTCACTGCTTTTTAAGGAAATTAGCTTTGCGAGTGAAGAAATGGTCAGTAAGCTGGAAGGAAAAGGAAGAAAAAGAAACTATTAAAGAATGGGAAGAAATGGAGTAAGAAAGAAGGTTATATGTATTTATAATAATATAAAAAGGCATTCTAGTTTTCCAACACACACTTTCCATCACATTATCGTCTCCATTCCAATCATCATAACTACACAACAAAGGAGGAGGAATGTATAATAATATGAGAGAGAGAGAGAGAAAAGATATAAAAGCCATGAAAATAGTTTCCTTTTCTCTTTCTTTCTTTTTACTCCTTTCTCTTTGTTTATTCAGTTTGGTTGAGTAAGCGAGCGGAAGCACATTTTCTCTTAACTCACCCACTTTTTTCCTTCCTTTCCTCCTCTTTCCTTTTTGCGGCCTATAAAAGATCAAAAACAGAGTGTTACATTGTAAGTTATTACCATTACTAGACATCTTCTTGGCTTTCTGATAGCCCATTCAAAAATATATGTTTCCTTCTTTTCCTTCATCATTCTCACTTATCTAATTTGATCGCCCAGAAAAAAATAATATACGTACGTATGTCCCTAGCAATATAAAAGGAAAGGCTTGTTTGTTTGCATTGTTTGTGTACTTTTCTTAAGATGGATCATCCATTTTCTTTCCCGAATGGATATCGAAATGAGGGACTTTGACTATAAGTAAACAAACGAAAAAGCCAGAAAGTGAGTAGCCCAGCTCTACTACTACATACCCATACTTACGTTAGAAGAATATTGCAATTTTTACAGCATTTATCTCTTCTCCTCTCCAATTAATATAGCATTTTTCTCTGTGAATCTTTAACTTCCATTCCACCTGAAATAGTAATCCCGAAACTTCCAACAATCAGCTCAATTTTATTGCAATTCTCTCTCTTTTTCCGTTCAGTAAATAAAACTTGGGGGCGGGAAACCTTTCTCTGACTTAAAAACTTGTGTAGGCCATTTTCTTTGACTTTAACAAATAAACTGCCCAGAATGGAATGTAATGGAATGGATGGGTGTGGGCAGCAGCAGCAGATATATCACACAACATCCTCATCATCATCATCATCCATATCCATTTTACCTTTTTTAGCACAAAAAAAAATCCCCGGGAAAATAAAGTTTCTTCCATCCCCACTTTTATTTTTAGCATTAGCGCCACAACAACTGTTACCACGAAGTTTTCTTCCTGAATCCAAGGCACTATAAATGTATGAGTTTAATCGTAAAATATTTTTACCAATAAAATTTATTAAAGTTTAATGGCTTTTCGTCATTGTAAACATTAAAAAAGGTCACACAACAATAGTGCAACACAATATAACGGCGTTTGCTTTACTGACTTTTCTCCTGTTTTTATTCCACGTACCACAGCAGCAGCAGGCACTCAGAAGAAGTTGAAGATAGAAAATCAAGCAATTTTGTGGAGTTGCTCTCTGCTACTGCTACGAGATCGTCGTCGTAGTAGTCATCATCCATCCCATCAGCAGATTATTTTATTTTCTATTCTACTTACTTACTGCTGGAGAGTTGGCTCTGCCCAAAAGTCATTAATACTACAATAGATTTTCCATCCTAATCTGGCAATACTCACAATAACACAACAACAGTTTCAGAGTATAGTCATGTTCTAGTTCCTATGGAAAAACGGATGGAAGAGTTCAACCCAACCATCACCATCATGGTCCGTTCTATAATAAATATAAAGCGCGAATGTATTTTTTTATCATCTTTCCATGTGCTACCACCAAAACCATCGTGATCATCATCAACATCATCATCTTTTCCTTTTTTTAGCAATTCTCTTTGTGAAATTGAACAGTTTCCCCCACTTTTCTCTTATTCATTCGTTTCTTCGTTCATTTATTCTCATCGCCTTTCGTGTGCTTTTTTCTTTCGTTTTTTTCATTTTGTTGATGAGATAATTCTCAATAAGCAGTAAATATAGGATAGCGTACGTATTATCGTATCGTGCACAACAGATGACAGAGATATGACCGGCTTAAAGCATTACAAACTAAACTTTACTTTCACGCAATTCCAAAAATCAAACTGAACTAAAATACACGAGAGAGAAAAAAGCAGCTTTATTTTTTCCGAAGCTTTTTATAAACACACTTTCTCCACCAAAAGCCAAGCCACACAGCAGCAGTACATATTAGCAATATGGCCGTTCAGGACCAGCAAAACAAGATAAAGGAAAAGAAGCAGCATAGCAACCTACGAACAAACAACGATCGAGTGTATAATACTTAATAAAAAACAGAATCCAATAATCTAATGCGCTCATCATTTCCTAAAAAGTTTTAAATCCTTCTTGCAAAATGAGGAGCTGTAGCAGTTTTACTCTCAACAGATTAGTTTCTATGCAAATATAGTGGGAGTGGAAGGTGGTGGATGTTTGTGGAGTGATGGTTCGCGTATTATATTATCACAAATTTTTCAGGCTTCAATTACTTTCCTCATCGGTGAAGCTGATTACATGATGATGATGACAATGATGTTGATGAGGATGAAATTTACTCGGTTGAATAATCAGCACAGCAGCAGCTCCTCCAATTTAATAATACATTCCTACCGAAAATCCTTTTCGGGCTACTCTTATGAGATAGTAGAGTAAGATTATGTTTTATGTTTACCTAATTCACCCGAATAAAAACTCGAAAACTTAAATTGAGTTGTTCGTTGGTTGTCAGTTTTCCTCTTCTTCTAGTAATCACCTACGGAACAAATCCACACACCCACTACCACCTTCGCCTTTTTTCTATTCCATTTAATTCATTTCATTTCACTTCCCCCTTTTACATAATAATATTTTTCAGCCAGTGCAGTGATGAGGTGGTGAGATGATGATATATCCTCTCTTCTCATTTCTCTTTTCTGTAGTCACTCATTTCTCTGAAAGTCATCAACATAATAATAATGAACCTTGCCCTGTTTCTATTCCAGGTTCTTCTATCGTGTTAGTTTCCCATAATATTAGCAGCGCCATTACCAACGTGTAAAAAACTTGCCTCTTCAGGTAAAACTGAAACATATACACTTTTTAATTTTAGCAACAGACTGATTGGTTTTTTCGTTTAAGTAAGTATGCACAATTATGCATATTATTATAAAAGCAAAGTCATAGACATCATTTGAGAGAATAATATTATCAATAGAATGAAGGGTAACGGTAACTTCAGGAAAAGGTCATTCATTATATATAGACAGACAAACACCCGCTCCTCTCAAAACTACTTCTCATCACACACTCAACTTCAAACACACAGTATTAATATTCGGTATGCTGTTGTGTTTATCAGTTGCAGAGTGCGATTCATGGTAATTTGGCATTTTATGGTGATACGATACATGCAGTCAGTGGTTAATTCTTATTTTTGGTACTACGTATTTCTACTATAATTAACAACACGATATATCAAATACTTACGTCATCAATATCTTACTATCGACCAATAAATTAGACACAAATACGAATTTTATAAAAACCTATAATCTACAATTTAAATGTGGATTTAGCTAAATCTTCGTTTTAAATGGGGAATTGAGGATTTAGCTAAATCGTGTTTGGAACGAGCCCTTTTACTTAAAGGAACTACAGGATAGTTGACAACTCTATTGTTTATATATTCGGGTAATATCTGTATTGGTGCATTTTTTTTACTTACACATTTGCATGATTAGAGTGATATTTTTTTTGAAAATTGGGAATCTGATATTTGTATTGTGATAACAGATCGGATGTTGTCGTAGATGCTCAATATAATGTGATACGTTTGAATCTCCAAACTGACAAAGTAATATCACAAAGTTGACAATAAAACGACTATCAGTTCACTAATGTTATCGAAATTTTATTAATTTTTGTCATCTGATCTGTTAAGTAAAAAAGGAATGTTGATATTCTGCTTTTCGAAAAGAATATTATCTTAAGTTTTGCAAAGCGCTAGTTTGCAGCGGGTAATTTGACATTAAAGAGAAGAAAATGCAAATGTTGTTTGTTTGCGTTTGTTGCCTAAGGTTATCACTAGCAGTTTAATATCGACAGGATAAACGATGATGATGACGATAATTGTTAATTGCGTGTATTTATAAACACCGCTTTAATGGTATTTTTAACGGTTGTTTGAAATTGGAAGTAACAATCGCCATGAAAGTCATTTAGCTTTTATGTACGTACATATTAACAAGTTTCAAGGGAAGATTAAAATTAGTTGCGATGAATTGAGCAAAGCAAGCAACTTTTTGCTAGATAGAATAGTCAAATGTTTCAGCTAGTAACGCAACAACAGCAGCAATATACAATCTAAGCAATCCTTTTTAGAATGTAGATTTTTCCAGGCAGTAGTGCTTCCGCTCATTTAGGTCCCGTTTTCCTTTCTGCTTTTAATACCCACTTCCACTATACTTCCATTTCCACTTCAATCCATCGTTTTTTGAAGAGGATAATTGGTAAGATAAAAGTAAAAAGAGAAAATACATTTTATGTTTTGCAAAATCGTTCCCCCTTTCTCTTTCCGTCTGCCTGACTCTAATTCCTTTAATTAATCGACATTAAATGCTAAATGAGTGCCTATCATCATCAAGACTGGCAATGATTATGATCATGATGAGCACATAATGGTTAAAAGCATAAATTGGAATTACTTCCCCATTTGAATGAATGCCCAAGCTGAAATGATGATGCTCGACTGATTTTTAAACAAAAGTTTGACGTATTATTACTAGATCGGAGATCTAGATATGCGATTAGTCTGTTTGTCCGTCCGTCCGTCCGTCTGTTGGTGCTCTAACTGTCGAATGCGTTGACCGATAGCCATGCAATTTGGCAAAGAAGGTTCCTCAGCCTTCCGTAGGAAGCCTATTGTTTTTCAGCGAAATCGGTTCAACGCTGCCAGCGTTGCGAGTGAAAATCTAGAGCCCATGCGCTCCATAAGGTTAACATTGCCATTTAACTGCATTTTTCAACAAGGCTTTGCTATGGAAAATTAAGGTTTTGAAACCAAAAGAAGACCTTTTTGTATTTCATTGTACATTTAATGAATCATAACAATAGCTGCTGCCTTGCTCAAAGGGCTTTATGCATATTATTGTAATATTACTAGATCTAAGATCTAGTTGTGCGATCAGTCTGTTTGTCCGCCCGTCTGTCGTTGCTGTAACAGTCAAACGCATGCACCGATCTTAATGAAATTTGGTATAGGAGGTCCTTGAAAGTCCTTATTAGTTACTTTTGTCGAAAGTTTGTTTTGCCCCGATCTATTATTTCCACCGTTTGCTTTGCAACCGTTTATTTATTAACGACTCCACACGAACGAAAGAAAAATTGTACGCTTGTTTTACTTTACTTTCAACAAAATACTACAAGTCGTAGAGCATAATCATATATATCATGATGCAACTTACAACACAACCAGAAACATGCCATACGTCATTCATTCAAACAAAGTAATTTGTTTTAAGTAACAACAAAGTACTTTCTCTGTTGACAATGTGAATGGAGAAACGGCTGTTGCATTCTTTTGTTTGTTTTCTCGTTCTTCTTTTACTTAGAAAAAATATTGCTGCCTTTACTACAAAGCTTGCTACGGCAATATGACTGCTTCTCAAATTTCAACCACTTTTTTCTCTTTTCATGTATGTCGTCAAACAAATAAAAACACAAAAGAAAAGGTTTCAATTCAACTCTTTTGTTTTGGTTTAATTTGACCAGCTATAGTCCTGTAGCTAGTTTGAAAAAAGAGCCCAAAGCAATGTAGAGCCCACCCACCGCCAACCGCTACACCGTGTAAACAAGTTTTCCTTTTCTGGGAATTCGTTTCTCATTTCTTCTGGTTGCTTTGTTCTGGTCACTCACGATTCACTTCCACCACGGTCATGACTATGACGGTCGAGTGGATGATGATGAGATGACGATGGTCCTTTTAGTAGTAGCGGTGGCAGTTTTGTCAAAACTGAGGAGAGAATCCAACCACACTACGACGACAGAGTAGAAAAAATAAAGCCATTTTATTTTTTCAAATATATTTCAAAATTACTGGCAAAAACTGGATAGGTTTCCAATTTTACGTTTTAGTTTTGTCATAATATTAATTTTTAAGTGACGTTTTCTTTTCAATATTTATCTGTTTGTCAGAATGTCTACTTGTTTACAAAATGCTTTGACAGCAGCATCGTCGTCATAGTCGTCGTAGCAAAAAGCATCATCAGCCTTCGTCTCCAAGGAAGGAGCCTCTCCTATTGGAGAGATCCTTTCCAATAAAACGCTGCATGCTGCAGTTTTGGCAGCAGTTTAATAAGGATGTTGTTGCTCAGTAGTTTTATCATTTTTTAATGCCGCACTATTACGCCATGTATTAAATATCGTGTTTGTCTCCTTCAGACATAGGTAAAACAGAAACAAGTTAAGGCATAGCAACACGTACATAATACTATTGCTGTATAATGCTACGAATGTAAGACCGGTTCAAGCGAGAGAAGATTCTCAAATTGTAATTAAAAAAATATGAGCCACTTCATAAATTCTTGGAATGCAAAATGACGACCAAAATACGCTATAAAGTTTTAATTTTAAAACAGTTTTGCAGTTATGTTGGTGGTGAAAAATTGCTTATAATGCGGTACTTACGTAAAATACTAAACACTTACAGAGTCATGCTATTATCTTTTTTGTCGTTCTTCTTATTTAACTCATTCCACTGAAAATAATGAGCTTAATGCAAAAATTATTGCCTAACAACTTCCGAAGTTTTCTAGAAATAAGCTTTCTTTGCTTTACTTGTTTGAACTTATAGTTTATTCCTTAAATACAAAATGGTATACTAAGAAAAATTTTTCACAACTGTAAGTAGCTAAATTTGAAAATTTTATCTACTTTTTTCTTATTCCAGGAAACGATGTTTCCATCTTTTACAATGCTTATCCACAAAAATGAAGGAAACCAGAGAAGAAAAAGTGAATGAAGGAAAGAACGATATAAAGAAAGAGAGAGTAAAACAGGATAAATAGAGATTCTTATTTGAGATGAAACAAATCTATTTCACTACTGTGCTCACACACAACCCAATACAAAATGTATCACACTACAATTTTCTTTCCAATCTTTATCCAATTCTACTGTTTCTTCTTTGTTTCTTTCTTTCACGAGAAAATGATGATCGTCATCATCATCATCATCGCAAATAATACGTTTCATCTTATTTTCTCTCGCCCGAGTTGTGTTTTCAACGTACTTAGGGAATGTATTTATGTTCTTTACTTTGTTCTACTAAATGTTTAATACTATTCCTCTTTCTCGCTCATTCACTTGTGCCTTTCTTTCTCTCTATTTTACTATTTTCTGTGAGTATGAAGTAGAGCAGCGCAGCATTAGCAACAAAGAACATTGTTCGTTGTCTTCAAGGGTACAACTGCTAAAAGTCCTTCAAATACGCTCATTTGAATTTGAATGATTTTGTAAGTAATGGCTAAGGAAATGGGTACTTTTTGTTCCATATTATAAAGGAAGAGCTAATAGAAAGCTATATAAAAAGCTGCGTATTAGCATTAGCGGTAAAGCAAGGCAAAAACATAAGTTTTGGGTAGCGAAAAACAAAAAAATAGGAAGGAAATCCTTTTTATTTTTATATTTATGTATTTTTTATAATGTATAAAATTTTAAGCTTTTATTTCCCTGTTAAAGTGGTGCTAACAATAAAATAAAGATAAAATGGGAAGGCACATGAGGTATTAACCGAGACTCGGGGAGAAAGAGAGAGAAGCAAATAAATCGGAAGACAATAAATACGTACCTGTGTAGAAAAAGAGAGAGAAAGAAAAAAAGAACGAATGAGAATGGTATTTTCTAGTTTTTACAGCCGTTTCTTTTGTTTTAGTTCACAAATGCTTTGCTTTGCTTTCACCTCTCATCATGTGGGCAGTTTTTCTTTAAAAGTATCATTTTAAGAAAAGGAGAAACCAATTTTGTAGAAACTAAAATTACAGCGTTTACTACACAAGAATCAAATAGCTTTCCCACTAACCTCACACAGGAGAAGAGTTTAGAGAGAAAAGGATACAGCTTACGATTAGTTTTTGTTCAGCAAACGAGCCAGTCCACGGAGGCTGCTGCCGTGTAAGGTTTTTCTTGAATTCAGCTCAGGGAGCATTTTTTTTCTTTTTCTCGTTTTTTTTAAAATTCGCTTCGCTCTAGAGAAGAAAGCCTGAAGGCATTTGGAAGGAAACTCAGGCACCATAGCTTTAGCTCTGGTTAATGCACTGGTAGTAGTTTCTGTACTTGTAATGGTAGTGAGAAAAGAAGTATAAATAGGAAGAAAAAGAAGCCTTATTTACGTATATAATATTTGTGATGGTAATGGCTGCACGCTGTTGCCATTGCATTTTTTTTCTACACATTCTCTCAAAAAAATTCGAATCCTACTTACTTACTTATTATTATCATTGCAAATTCTCACATGTTCTTTTGTATGTGATATACCTACACAGCTTGGTTTGGCTTGGCTGAATAATAATAACGGTGGCAGTGATGTTGGCGATGGTAGTGAATGAAATGGTACATAAACTACAAAAGAGGGAAGAAGAGCTTAAAAAACCCACGCCGAACCAAAAAAGCTAAAAAAAAAAGTAGAAGTAGAAGAAGGATTCATGTCGTCATATAGTAGTGGAGGGAGTGAGTGGAATACTGTCAGAGCTAGACTAGAGGAACAACGACCAGAACCGAGTTTTACTTTGAGAAAAATAAAACTGGCGAAAAAAATTCTGGTTGTGGAGAAATGGCAATGTAATGCAATGTTAGTGGTGGTATTTATAGTTTTGTGTTGGATTTCAGCTTTAGCTTTAGTAGCAGTAGTTGTAGTAGCAACAGCAGCATCCTTCATGAAAGAAAAAAGAATCTACTTTGAAAACTGAAAACTGCTTTCTCTTATTCTTCTTCATCTTCTTCTTTTGGTCTAGTTCATACATAAAAATGCGCCGAAAGAGAGAGAGAGACAGAGGGAAAGCAAGGATGGAAGAAGGAAAGAAAGGAAAGAGAACGATGAGAAGGAGTTTTATTTTACCATAGGCCCTACTACTATTTTTTGGTGAGCCAATTTCTTTTGAATCATCATCACATCTCTCTTCTCCTCTTTTCTCCGTTGCATTTTGCTTTCAGTCTTTGTAATGTGCTACTCCTACTACTGCTGAATGTAAACGTAAACCTAGAGCATGTTGTCCTACTACTCTTCCCACTTCTTTCTATTTTATCTTGCTGACGTTACTATTCTCGTCGTCTCTCTTCTTTTCAACTCTCCAGCTCTTTTTCTCTCTCTTTTACTCTTTTTTTCCTTTTCTCTCACTCAATTTTGATGGAAATAGTAAAAAAAAGGAGAAAGAAGGAGAATGAGAATGCAAAGAAGGAGAAGAAGAAGCGAGTCTCAACCATGCAGCTTCCTCTTTTCTCTTCTTTTCTCTTCTGCTCTGCTATTTTCATTCTCTTTTCAACAGCAGCCAAGTAAAAGTACGAAGAGTGTGCGAGCATTCTTCTATTTTTACTACTACTCCCAGACTCCCAGTTTCCAATTCACATGCACATCTTCATACTTCAGTAGAGAGAGATCCGGGAACAGAAATATACATACTATGTACACTTTTACTGGTAATACTACCACCACACGACTATTTCCATCCACAGTCTTTAATCTGCTTCCTCCAACAATCTATTTTGGAATAAAACAGCAGCAGCTTCAATTTTTTTTCTCTTTATCTACTCTTCTACTTCTTTTCTTCTGTTTTTCTCACGAAGCAAGTTTAACTAGGAATAGAGCTCTCTTAAACTCTACTGCTGCTGCTATAACCTGTACCACTATTTCAGCTTTGGGCCATATCGTCAGAAACCCACTTTTAATCAATAATATAAACCAGCGTGCATGGTAAGTAAGCAAGTAGGCAAGCAAGAAACACTGGCCGGAGGAACGAACGAGCGAACAAACGCAACGCAGCCAAATCCTTTCTTTCGCACTATTGCAATCTGAATTTCTCAACGACGACGATACCAAAAGGCTGCCAACCTACTACTCGCTACCAGACCAGTTTTACCCCTGTTGAACCCCTCTAAACCTTCCCCACGCACATTTGTACATATATTATGCATAGGTACATACAAATATCTAAATACTTTTTTTTACTTCAACCGTCGTCCCTGTCTTTCTGAAACAAATATCTACCAAATATCAAATAAACAAATATTGGTGTCGTTCGTGGTGTATCCACGAAGATGCTGCTCCGCTCTTTTTCTGTGCCAAACAAAAGGGTGCTGCACAATATTATGCAAAGGAAAAGGAAAGATGGTGTTCATTATCATCATTGTCATCACTAGATCCATTTACTTATTAATTCATTCATTCATTCCTTTAACATACCCAAGCTAACTCAAACACAGATCCACAACTTTATTAAAGAGCTGGCAAGATATTTGACCAAAACACGTTCCTGTTTATAAACAATTCAATCCACCAACCACCATCAAATTTAGTAATAAAAATGTTTTTCATTACATGCATTGCATACTGGGGTAAAGTATTACTGAAACGGAAGATAGATGACGATAGAATACCTATTTGACGGGGAGAAAATGAAGGAATATAAATCGATTTTGATTCTCCTTTTACCCTTTTCTCGTTGATTTATAAACAAATGTCACCTAAAAATACGTACGTACGTACGTATGAAGATATAGGTATGTAAATATTTTTTGGCAAGAAAGCTTTAAGAAGGAAATTGTGTTTCGTGCGAATGTGATGTGATGCTATGCAAGGAATTACGGAAGTTCAATAAAAGTCAGTAAGTGCATTTTGACGAAGTACTTCTTTGCAAGGGTCAAGATTTATTTTTACTTACTTACGTACTTATTTATACTTGATGCTTCCTTTTACTTCTTTTTGTAGGGACAGCAACAGTAGTAGTAGTAGCATAGCATTGAGAAAGCAATTTTATTGCAATGTCAATGATAATTTTTTGTAGCTACTGAAGCCATACAAGAAATAATATAATATAAAAAATGCACCTAAGTTTTTGCTTCTCATCTTCTCTCTTCTCCTTCAAATATATTTATTTTATTTCTCCTTTTCTCCACACAAAAAATGCTCTTACGAATACAATTTGTCCTACATTCTTAGTCTTGTAATGAATATTTCGGTAATTTGTAACGCTCCACGCTCGCTCACTTCTAGTCTAGTCTTCTGGTCTGGTCTCGTTCTTCCCTTCCACTTTCCACTTAACTTACTCCGATTAGTGGTGGAAGTGAGAGAGAGAGAAAAAGCCTCCCTCCTTACTTCTTACACGGTCTTGTACACTTCATGTTGATCAATAATGGGGAGACATGTATTACAAAAGAACTTGATAGCGATGATGATGATGACGATACGATATGTTTTTCCGTGACATTGAAAGGCTGCTTCTGCTTCTTTGCTGCTTTGCACTGCCATCACTACAGCTGCCATCATCATCATCATTATCATCATTTCCATTATATTATGCTTATCATTATAAAAAATTAAGGGAGGCGAAAACCCAACAGGAAGCTTGACGTTATTGCGCGAAAAATTTTTTTATCTGCATTTCTACTCAACTAAGAGTTTAGTTATATTTTTTATGTTTGTACTTTACGTATAATATCTGTAGTATTTATATTTTTGTTGGAAAAAAGCATAAAAATATGCATTTCGTATTGTTATTAAGCAGAAGAAGCGGTTTTCTTTTCTTAGCATGATGTGATGTGTTGTTGTGTTGTAGAGAAGTAGAAGAAGGAGATGAAGACGCGAAAAAAACCAAGCTTACATTTTTTCTTTCGCTTTTTTATTTCACTTGCCATCGTTGCCGTTCCGCCTGCCATTATTGCTGTCCAAGTTCAATGTATATAAAAAGCGAATTAGGAACAACTGCCAGGCCAGCCAGCCAGCCAGCGCATAAAAATAATATCTACTTGGCTAGTTGGAGCTTCGAAGAGAAGGAGAAGCCTTCATAATATTTTTTGTGTTTTCTTTTCATCTTCTTCTTTTTCTTCTTCCCATTGTCGTTTTTCATGAGTGATATAAGTAATGTACGAAACATTCTTTTTACGCTTTGTGTTTCTGTTTCCGAATGTTTTCTCTTCTCTTTTCTTTTTTCTTGCATTTCTATTTCTAACAAGTATTTCTCCATCGTTTCTTTTTTATATTTCTGGATTTTTTTCATCTCCTGGAAATCTTTTATGGTTATGCGTATTATGTGTGTGTGTGTAGTATACTCCATCATGGTGGTAAAAGGAATGTGTAAGAGAGGAAAGGAAGAGAAAGAGAAAAAGAAAAAAAGAAAAGGAGAAAGAGTAAATTTTCTTGGTCATAATCTCGATGTTGCATTATTCGTCTATCTTTAAGAGTACCATTTCCTCCTGAAGCTATAATATTATCGAGAAGAGAAAATAAAAGTCTCGAAGTACGAGAATAGAGTATAAATTTTGCGTTGCTGTTGTTGTTGGTAGTGGTGGTCGTGGTGGTCGTGGTGGAAAGGCTTTCAGACTTTCTTGTATTTTTTTCTTCTTCTTTGGTATTATTAGTTCATTTGTAACCACCACCACCACAATAAAAATGGAAATTGAAAAAAAACAGAAATGAAAATGAACTTTACTTATTTGACGAGCGAAGGCCAATGCAATAATGAAATGGAACTTATATAGGTACATTATGTGTGTGTGCGTGTAAAAAAACATTGAAACGAGAGAAGGGCATTTGGTTTTTTCATTCAAACTCAAACAGAAAACAAAAAAATCTCTTCGGAAACGAAATGTCCAACGACAACATGATAAGATTATGAAAGGATGGCTGCTTGCTGCAATAATGACAGTTCGATGTCAGTATTATTATTATGGCGGGATGCGGGAATCGAAAGAGGCTTTAGCGTGGCATTGAATTCAATTCATTCACGGTCATTTTTTTACAAAGGACCACGTATGTTCATTCCATTTGGTCTAACTTAAACAAATGCTAAATCGAAATATTATTTTTGTTATTATATTTAGCGAGATAGAGGAAGCATAATCAACATTATCTAATCGTTATTGAATCTTTTCTTATACAAAGGGATAAGGGAAAAGCAAAATTAATTCCAATTTGTGAAATAAAAAACAAAATATCTTATGGACTTCTCGTTATCCAATGATTTTCAACTTATTCGGGGCTCCCTTTTTCCTTCTTTCCGAAAATGCTTTCAGGCGTTACTACAGTTTCATCTTTAGAAGTATAAATTATTCATCAATCCATTCATTTTTATACTCTATTATTATGCAATGTGTAGAAAAGTGGTAGAAACTGTAATAGTAAGTAGCATCCTCAGCAGCAGCGTCACGATCAGTGGCAATGGCAATATTCGTTCCTTTATCCAGCACATAAAAACGTGCTTACTATCCGTATGCAGGTAATGTACGTGTGTACCATACCATTACATCAGTATCAATTCTTTTTTGTTACTCTTTCCTCTTTTGTTTAAAAGGGTTAGGCGTGCATTATTCTTATCATTTAATATTTAACAATGAAATTGTTATTTAACACGATTCAGTTCAAGTTGAGTATTGCTTTTAGGAAAACAACGAAACCGCTGCTGCTGTTGCATGCAATGTTAATGCTGATAATATATATTCCTTCTTTCCTTCTTACAAAACACGTTATTATGATAAGGGAATAGAATTGAATTGGATGGGAAGAATTGGATCGAGTATTTACTCTTTAACTAAAACATTTATTGTAAATGTCAGTAAACATAATCTCCGGGCTAATGCACAGGCACAGGGCCAAGGTCCTTCCAATTCCAGGGAGTTTTATTACCGACGAAGCTTCTCTGTCGCTTTCTGCCAAAAAATTTTTTTGTATTTACTTATTTCGGCTTTTGTTCATTATTAATGCAAGAATGTATGCGGCAATTTCTTCCGCTCTATCAATCAGTATAATAATTCTAATAGTAATAATAATGTATCTGGAAATGCCACAGCACATCATCAAAAAAACAGAATCATTTACACTAGAGTTATGCAATGTCAAAAGAAAAATAAAACAACCTTCTCCGTGTCAGTCAATTCAATTCTTACAATGTCAATATGACTATGACAGACAACTATCATGATTGCGTTGCTCACGAGCGAGCGACCATTGCCTGAATGAATAGGTTTTTTGTCAATTTATAATAGCGACAAGATGTA
>JAHZNJ010003099.1:0-11507 GCA_027744475.1 Lepidocyrtus cf. sotoi NNG-2020 | reverse complement strand
TTAAATCATGTACTAATTGCCTATTTCTTGTGTGCTTTAAAACAATAAGATGTTATTTTGCAATATGTGCGAACAAACTAGCCTATAAAGCACAATCATTCCTACAAATTGATGAAAAAATCACGATGAAAGAAAATATGATGTAAATATATTTATACATATATTCGTTATTAACGCATTAATAGATTATGCACTATGTAAGTGTGTAAAATTTTTATTTTAATCCTTTCTACGAAAATCAATCTTTAAAATCAACAAATTTTTAATATTCTACCGCCCGTGATATACAGTAAGAGTATTTCGCTTGCAGAAATATGTTTTGTTCCTATGACATTAATGTCTCTCTCTTGTAGATCGTCGTCGTCTGGCAAAGTTTTCGTTTTCGAAGACGGAGAGAGCGAGGCAGAAGATGCACACGTTGCAAATGTATTAAGTCCCAGTCACGACAACGATTAACAATAAAAAGATTTCTTTTACTTTATATGTTGCATAAACTAGTTAAAGAAAAGTTCTAAACACTTGCCGTGATTAAGTGCTATGCAAATACAATGTCATTTTTTACCCACTTTCAATTTTATGGTGATAAATAAATAATTGAGAATTTTTATACTTTGATCGTATCATCGTATCGCATCGTGGCAGTTAATTTTTAGCGACAATTATACTACAACAACAATAATGTGAGAGGAGATTTTTTGTTATTACCGATGTCATCGATTTGTGTTTTTCTGCGTTTCATACTATGTACTTTGCTTAAATTTTATTGTTTTATTGTATATTACAGGCATATACCAATAACAAGTGTCCGTGTTCTATGCTTGATTTGTTTATCAAACATTTGATCTGACAACAGTTTAATGAAGGCTACTCTCATGTATGTTTCATGGCATTGGACTTGTTCTTTTTTTTCTGCTGATGGTGGATGGTGGCGGCGAGTGAATATACAGTGATCTGAAGTGTGACTTTGCTTGGCTTCACGGAAATGAAAATAAAATCCTGAAATGAAATGAACGTGAAGAAAATAATACAAATAAAAACTACTATATAGAGTTTATAGACATTCATTTGAATAATACCTACGCATATTTTCACCTTTCATTTTATTACTTACTACCTTTATTAGCCTAAGCAATATTATAGCCATTTGACCATATCCGTTTTGACGTCTCTTCCGATTTCGAACTGAAAGTAAATTATATAGTATTATTACATATTGTCATAGTCGTAGGTAGGTAGGCAATAAGGCCTGCATATTTGTATTGTTGTTACCATCTTCGTCGCCATTGTCCTTTGATGAAGAGGAGGATCATCATCATCATGTCGCTGAATTGTTAATTATTATTAGCGTGCTGTGTAGCAAAATCAGCAGCAAGCGCAGATCTCTCTTTCCGTCATGAACTTATCCACAGGATTATTTCATTTTAATTCATCTGTTTTAGCCAGTTGTTATTATACTTTGTACAGTTATGCTCTTTGTTTATGATTCATTTAATATTTATAAGAGATGCGAGAGGAGGAAGAAGATCCGACGATGGAATGCGCTGCATTTTTTTTTACTAAGCACGCAGTAACAATGCAATAGCACTGAACAACAATAATGAATTTTTTTTGTTCACGCATTGTTTGTCATGTTGCTGTGTTGTGTGTGTTGTGCAGTTGCTAAAAGTGTTAAACAAGGAGCAGCAGCTTACATTATTCATTCATCTATCTTTTTTTCATGTCATTGCCCTTTACCTTCCTTTCTTCTTGACATCTTTGCTGCACAATATCATCATAATCATCATCAATTCCATTTTTAGAATAAGGGAGGAGGGAGTGAGTGAGCCCTAAGCCCATTGATGATAATGAATGATGATGATGACGATGATGACGGTGCTGATACAATACCAGGTCTGATCGTCATGAATGACTATCACCAAAGTCCATCTGATTAACTGATTTCGTTTTTTTAAAAAGCGCAAATACCTTTTTCAATTTCTATAGTAGGTAAACATTCTTCGTAGTCCAAACTCCCCACAACGTTCAATTATGAATACTTTCTTGATTTACATTTGGTTTCCATCAAACAACGACGCGACGGTCGCTTCTTTTTTTTATGAATCATTCAGTATTTACAAGTAAAAATTCGAAATGACTAAAGAGAAAGGAATTTCAACAAAGATGATTTCTTGTTCGAGAAACAAAGAATTTTTGTTTTGTTCGCTCATCACTCATTTTCAATAAAGTGCCTAGGAATTTATGAATCAATCATCCAGATATAGACACTATTCCCAAGAGCTTGCTTTTATGCGGATGGTCTAATGCTTCCAAAATCTACTCAACAAGGTTATGAAAACCTGATATTATCCATTCCGTTTCCGTTTTAGGAATAAATTTCATATCGCTAAATAAAATTATCTGCTTATTAAAGAAATTAAAATGAAAATCAAGTATGAATTGGCTATATGGAGGGAGACATTAAAACTTACGTCTTTTTATAGTCGTCCGTCACCCTTCTTCCGCCACTTGTGTCGACCTTCACTCTTCATTCATAACCATTTTCGACATCATAATAATAGTGAGAAGAAAAATAAGAAGCTTCCTCCTGTAAGTGCAGTGCGCTTGCGCTTCAACGAGACTTGATAAATAAGGATTTCAGGAAGTGGGCATAGGTAATGAGCATAGTAATAAAATAATAATAATAAATGCTCAAACAGGTGCATGTTTTACAAGTCCTAGAAAAAAGTGAATTCTCCTATCATCATCTCTATACCGTTGTTGAAGATAATGATAAATAACAACAAACAATATGATTCATCTTAAAATTACAAGTGTTTTGTTAAAGTTCATAATCATCACGTTATTATTCAAACGTATACAATGTAACGTAAGGTCCGGCACTCAATGAAATATTATATTATAATATGTATACCTATTTAATTACAATTCATAAGAAATTATTATGATTTCTCTATCCGTCATCATCATCATCATCATTGTAGTAGAAAGAGTGATAGCCGACAATGACAATCCCACTTTATAGAAGAGACTTTGTATAGCGAAACGGACTTCTCTCTCTCACACTCAATATCATTTTCTATTTACTCTTACCTTACAACTTACTTACAAGTAACATAATTGATAGAGTATTGTGGTGAGAAATCTCCTGGCTTTTGTTGTCTTTATTGCAGTAGTAGTAGTAGTAAAATACTACAAGTTCATGTCAATTTACGACTCTAAATTATAATTATCTTTTTGCCGCTGCTGACACTAAAATAAAGTTTCTTTTTATTAAATCAGTGAGTTGTTTTTGCCTTTCATTGTCAATAATAATATTATATACTATAGAGAATGCTGATTCTTCTAAAAACTATTTCATATTATAGTAAAATAGACATAGAATGTATAAAATTTCTATAAAACAAATTATGACATTGTCATTATACAATTTTTATCATCTAATAATAACATGCTGATTATAATTACATAAAAATCATTGTAGAACTCATTCAAGAAAAGTAAACATTTTAGTAAAGCGGCACAACAACAATCATTTCGAGTATGAAATTATCTTGAATAATAATTAAAGGCGGTTATATAACAGAATAGAATGCAACAAATAGTAAACGCAATCAAATCATAGGTCAAAAAAACGTAGCAGTTTTTATTTGCTTTTTTATTACACGACATAACTTCATTACATGACGTGACCAACAAATTCTCATCTACACTATGTCATATGGATAAACATATAAAGAACAAAAGTCTTTCTGAAACTTGTTGCCGATTTCTGCTTCTGTCATTACAATTATTTTTATTTGTTGATGCTACTGCTCATTATTATTATTATTATCTTGGCTAGGTTGCCTACAGAGTGGTGATTGTGGATTATTAATGTTAGTCAGTAGTAGAAGAAATACAAATTAATCGGAGGTGAATTCTCTAGTTTTACATGATTTCCACTCCACTGCTACTACGCAGCAGTAGTAAAGATATATCAAGGGACATAATTTTTCTTTCGTTGACCTCGGTTTCCGTCTGTAATCACAATCCCTCGTTATACCTACCAAGATCATTATTATCTCCATCGTCATTGTCACTCCCCCCTCTCAGCAGTAATTTTTATGTAAAATGCTAAATAATATTACACAATCACAATAATTACTTAATGCTCACTGCAGCACTTTAGCTGGGAGCTAGTTTTAAAGAGTTAAGTTCAAATTTGTCATTGCCATTTCACATTCAACTGTTTTGATCTCGGCTGCACTACTATACAGTAATAAAAGTTCTTGTTCTTCTCTATTTAGTATTTTATTAGCAACTTAGATCCCTTTATGACAACTTCTTACAATCCATTATGACTTTTTGCTTGAAGAGAATATATTTTGCAAATAAGTCATTTGAAAATTTTTTTTGTATGCTGTCTACCTGTTATTACTGCACTGCACACTACTTCTTCAACTTGTTAAAATGGGACAAAAAAATCATTCCTTCATTGAAACTTTATAAAGGTCTGATTGCTCACTAAAAGCACTAAAAAGTCCTTTCATTACATTCAAAAACAGTATGTTTTTTAGTTTTCTGCTCTTGAGGGAAGTATGCGTATGGCGTGTTTTATTTGCCTCTAATTTAAAGAAAAAAATGCGCTTTCATCATAGCTCCTTGTCATATCTTTTTAAGTAAAAAAATTATGATGAAGTTGCCAGTTGCCTTTAATTCCTGCTACCTCGCCTTTTTATTTCGTGTTTTTGTGTGCCTGGATTGGCGGCAATACGCAATTCTATTACAACGTTTGCGTATTGAATTGAATAAAAAACAAAATTTGAGCAATCATTTCTACATCAGCAGTCATTCAATGAGTTTAATAAAAGTATCGACTGATTACTACATTCTGCATGCATAGTAGATTTGTCGAGCTGAATTCAAGGAAAGATATTATAATGAAGTGATTCCACAATACAGCTTCCTTTCATATAAAACTTTGTATTTTTACTTTTTTTCAAAAAATAAAATAACAAATTGAAAGTGAAGCGAACCAAGTATAATAATACTGATGGATTGGATAACCATGCGTGCATTATCAGGCTTATAAAAATGAAAACCTCGACTTTAAATGAGCCCGCCTCGCGCGCCGCCACTAATTTTCTCATTATTAGTAACACCAAACATAAAAGGTTACTCCCAGTATTACTGTACTCGTTATAACGCTTTTCTTATTTGAAGAATAAATTAAACAATTAACCTGTAACAATTTTATTGACACATTTAACCAAGGCTGCTTGAAAAACTGAAAACACAACTATTCTTAAACATTCAAATATTATTCAATTAGAGAAATGGCGATTATAATATGAAGCAGCAGGGGTCTAACATCATTTTCAAAAAGATTTACTAAAGAGTATAGTGGTGGAGCATAGCACAGTTATGTTACAGATACTTCAAGAAACGGAAAAATTTTCATCATGACAGTTTCTTGTCTTAACTTTAGTATTCACTTGCTCTTGTTGTTGCTGTCATGTCACCATCATCATGATGATCTTCTAAAGTGGCGTTGAATTGTTGTGTTCGTTGAACTGGTGGTTTATGTCACTGTATTGGTCGGTTGTCAACAACGTATCTTGTTGGAGACTATCTGATATGTCAGGTGAGTGTGATAGGTGAACTTACCCTCCCCTAGTCTATTTCTTTCACTTGAGTTGAGTACGTTAGAAACTAGATAATATGATAACTCTGAGATATGATATGGCAAAGGCATAAATGATATTTAGTTGATTTTTTATTTTTGCTTTTTCCGCTTGGCTGAGTAAAATGAAATTATTTGGACCTTGTCATGTGCTCCTTCAAGCTCATCTTGATTCGACCCTGTTACCTGCATTTTTTTCTCCTGTTTCAAGATCTCCTCCTGAGTTTGCTGTGCTTTTATCATCATTATGATCAGTCACAACGATGTGGGTTTATGTGTGAATACAACTGTATACCTTCTCATTTCAAATTTATAGACAAAAAAGCAGTGTACCACCAAAACCATTATCATCATCATCATCACCATCGCTACAATCTGACAAAAGAGGATAATTTTTTATATGGTGAACCGTTTAAAGCATGTTAGAAAATAACTTGTGATAATTATCAGCCCTTTGTGCACACAACGAACAGAACTTTAATAGAAAATAATGATCAGAAACGGTTTTAAAAAACGTACGTACGTACTTAAATAAGAATTTGTGGCTTGACTTTTGGTGACGATAAGCATCCATGTCGAGTCAAGGGGCATTGCAAAGGTCGGAGAAGAAAAAGTCGACTGCGAGTGAGTGCGAGAATGCAACTTTTCTCTCTAAGTTTTTATTCATTTATGATATATGGATTACTATCTTCGTTCTCCATCCTGAACTTCAGTGGATGTAATGTACACATAATGATATGGAACTCGTATCTAATTGAGTTTGATTAACCATGAAACGAAACCTTTAAGCAAACCTAATTGCTTTCGTGTGAAATTAAATTGGGAATGTTAAAAAGCAGTATAATATTATCATGTCAATGCATGGAGGACAGAGAGTCTTTGGGTCGCTAGGTTGAAAAAAGTTGCATTCTTTTACTTGCACTTGAAGAAATTCATTTTTTGAAGTCATCATAATAATCATCATCGTCGTGATCGCAATCTTATTTTTGACCTTCTCTTTTACTTACATTAATACTCTACACATATAGGTATGTTCACCTCGCCTTGAGTAAAAACGTTTCTAGTTTTCCTATTTTGTATATTCACTGTACCTATTTTATTAGAACATCTTCGACAAACTATCAATAAAATTTAGAAATTTGATTCTTTTTTATTTGTACATAAGAGCTATGAGTTTTGATGATTTCTGCTTAATTCGTCTGCTTAACCTTATTATCTTCCGGGTTAACCTTTATCGTCGTGACGTGAGTCAAACGCCGCATCCTGTTACAGTATATTGACTCAAGTTTTAATTTAGAATAGGCACGGCACACAATGTGTCACATACATTTTATTGAAAATCCTGACAAAGTTTTAAATGATTTTGTTACATTGTACTACAAGTTTAAAGTAAAACAGGACTTTTTTCATAAAACACGACACGTTTGTATGTATGTATTATTATTACGCTTTCTGATTACGATCTAGATTAGCTGTATTATACAAGAAAACGAAAAAGAAAGACACTGAAAATATTAATGTCTCCGTGGCGCCATAATAGCTGCTGCTGTTGTTACCGCGGCCGTCGTCGCCGCATTGCATTGTCATCAAAAATAGTAAATAGTAAACATAAGCATATTCTCTGCTTGACTGAAGTTAAGTTCCTTCTTGTTTTTAATATGTAATAAAAATCTCCTGACAAGACATAAATTTTTTTAAAGTCAGAAAAATTCTAATGATATGTATTAAGGTTACTGAATAATATTTATTATCATAAACATTGCATTGCCATGAACGATCATCATATCATCATACTAACTAACCATCGATCCTGTCATCTCATCTTTTAAAGAAAGTCGAATATTTTGTTAGTTTTTTATACTATTCTTCTAAACAACAAATTTACTACTACAAATTATTTTACGACTGCTCGTTACTCACTCATTGTGAGTTTTTCTAAAACTTTTATTATTATTATTGCAATATGAAATTTCAAATCGCTAATGATTGCTAATGCATGCAACAAAAGTTTGATGTTTTGTTTGCTACTATTGCAATACAAACAGAAGCTAATGTAAGTAGTTTGCAAATTATATGCTTTTAATATTACGAAAGTTGTCTGCGCAGAAATTAGTCTAAAAAACTTTTAAAAATAATGATATGCAGCAGCAGCAACAGCATAATCAGCCTCAAGAAAACAGAAAGGAGACAAGATTTAAAATTTAAAGTCCCGGGCTAATAATCTTACTATTTTTTAAAATCAAAAACTATTTGAAAATTTAACAAAAGATACACATCACATTAATATCATGCCTTACTTGCATGTGAAGTATCAAAGTATTTCTCAAATTGGTAAATTTATTAAATATGTACTTTCAAGAGTACGAATCCCCTGTTCGGGTTATAAGATTCTCCTGATTTTGATTCTAAACTAGATTTTTTATAGTTGAAACGTATCATTGCTGACTACGGATGGAGAGAGATCTTTTGCTGATTAGAGCAACGTCATACTCGTTACTAGTTTCTAAAATAAAAATCTCGTCGTATTTTTTTGTTATTATTACTATTACGGACCATTACTATTATCTAAAAAGCTTCTTTTCTTTACTATTATAAATTTTTTTGTGAACTGCGAATTGCCAATAAAATTGTATTTACGACGGATAAATATTCCTACAACTGCCATCCACCTATTCTTTGTCTGATCTTTCTTCTACTTCTTCTTAAAAAACTAATTTGGAGATTTTACCATCAAACAGAAAATACAACAAACGAAATAAAAAGGGAAGGATAAAGCATACAAGGATAATGATGATGATGAAGAAGCCGAGTCATCCAGTCTATTTGGTATGCTAATTTCGCTAATCCTTTTTTCATTTTTAAAAATGAAGTTGATGATTGGAATCAATTACCAATAGATTTCTGTCCTAATTTACAACTTGTGTAAAAGGGGCAAGATTAAAATCAAGTTGAAAAGTAGTAACTAACGTTGTTCTTCGTTGCATTATTGCCTCAAACATTTTATCATATTGCAAAAATAACTTTTTTGCTTGTAGGGACAAGCAAGAAGGGAGATAGAGGTGCATTTTTGTAACACATCAAAACAACAGTTTTGCGAATCCTTATCATCCTAAAATCCTAATAATCCTGATCATCATCATTCAATTGCACTAGGATACAGAAGACTACAGAGACAGAGAGAGACAAATAGAGACGATTGCGCATGCACATTTCATGTATTATGTATTTAGTATTTTTTCCTCGTTCGTTGTTGATTTACATGGAATTACCTGTGATAATTGCATTCTTTAACCGGTAAATCTTGAGTACCTTTTGAATATTGAATTAGATCGGTCGGTCATTAGTAGAGGAAGAAAAAGAAGAAATAGTAAATATTATACGTAAGTACTTTAAATATTTTATTACGAGAAAGTTATAATCAGCTGTAAAATCCTAAAAAAAAATTTTAACGATGCGACGGTATTCTTATTTTTTTCAGTTTCGTCGTAAAAGTAAATCATTTATATTCTGTGCCTCAGTCTCGCTGAGAAAAATGTGGGTAGTAGATATGGGAGGCAACTGGCAAGTACTTTTGTTATGAATTTACGAAAAGATTCTAAAACCTTTAAAATAGATTTTAAAAAGAAGCCTACTTTTTAGAGAACAATAACGCAAAAAAATTTTGCTCATCTTGCAGAAATTTAATGCATCATTATTACAGACGAAAAAGAATTAGCATGTCATCATGCATGCTGTACGTCGATCGTAGATCGTAGATCATTTTCAGCGTTTTTTTTTTAGTTTTTCAAAAATCCACTAAATAGTCATCGGTAAGCTTAAAAACCCTTGCTGATTTTTACTATCTTACTAGGACACAATTTTTGACAGTTTAAAAACGAAACAATCAAAGTATTTATTGTGGATGTATTATTATAACATATCATCAGCAAGTAGAAATAGTATTTTGCAGTAGTTTTAAAGAAAAACAGAGTCAATAGCCATTGTATTATTTGCACTCTTCGTAACAACATCGCATCATCACCCAGAAATGCAGATAAAGATGTCATGTTCCACTTGACGTAGTTTTTGGATCTTTGTTTTCTTCTCCTTTTTTACCTTTACCTTACCGGGATTGTTAAAAAATTCATGTCAAATTTTTGCCAGAGCTGAGAAAGAACTATGAAATACTATGATGATGATGCGCTTGCTTCTTGGGTATTAGGTATTTACTCCTCCCCACATTTTATTGTTATGGCATGGCGATGTTGCAGACTGTTCATGATGATGATGACGATAAAGAGGCAGTTTTTGGTAAAAACCTTCTTCCTCTCTACATCAAAAGATATTCCTCCAATCTGTTGTGAGTCAGGTGCTGGGGTCTATGATGATAACGATAACCGAAAGAACATCAGTCGCAGTTTGGTTTAAAAGGTACTTTTTCGGTATGCTGTGGCGGCATTATATATTAATTTCACAAACCTTAGTTCAGTAGCTCCTTTTTATACAGTAGTTGCGTAAAAGTTGACCGCAAAAATCTTTTAATGTAAATATTAAGGTGAATGAATGGATTTTTATGACAAAATAATAAGTGCAGGAAACGTTTTAACTTCTTTTCTCTTGTACTTTTCAGCCTAATCTGAAAATCTAAAAAGAAACCCGTCACAGTTTTACTACTATTTTGTGGGTACACAATGGGTAGACAAAGATTCCACTATTGCAATAAAAGTGGGATGACGATGGCGGTGAAGGTATTGGGGTTGCATGGTTTCCGAAAAATGAAAATCTTGCTTTTTTTCATCATTGATTTGGGAATCGCAGGAATCTCATGGAGTACACTACTGAGCTGAGCATTGCACTACTAGCCCACTACTACAACTACTGTAAGATGAATTTATATTAAAACAATTTTAGGAAACGTTTTAGTTTTCGAAGATATGCTATGCACTATGAATGGGATCCAAACCTTAGGTAATCGAAGTAAAAGGAACTAAAATACCAAACACCTTAGTGCATAGCATGATTTAACGTAGTAGATGCTTTATTTAAATGGAAGAAGTTCATAGCGGAGCCTTCAAAACGGGCATAAAATGGATAAATCCTCTTTGGGAACAAATACAAGTTCGACAAAAATTTTACTTATCAACATATCTTTCTCTCATGACGGTTCAGCTTTTATTACTCTTCCGGAAACAAACAATTTTAACCTTTGTTTGTCGTATACGTATCAGATGAAAAAGCACCGTATCGTTTTACATAAATATATTTACACCATTTTTACATTAGGTAATTTTATGTCACTGTGGTAAAAGCATGATAAACCGTATCTCGTATCAAGTTTGGCGCTTCCGCTGTAGATCTGCTACTACTGTGCTGCTCTTATTTATCCGAATTTATTCAACAGGCTTAAAATACATTTCTCAGATCTGCAAATCGTTGTAAATATTTATGAAAATGCACTTTATTACATTTTGCAAAGAATTAAGAGGTATATCTAAACCGTTTCTTTATGCCCTGTTAAAACAAAACACGTCAGTGTCAATCTTTAGACGAATTTAAAAAAAACTTTCAATCTCTAATCCTTCATACGAAGTCCCGTTTTTTCCTCTACTCTTTCTCTTAGATCTTGAGCGAGATCAGTAAAACGATAATGGGATGAAAATGGGATGACATGACAGTAATTGCGGATTGCACTAATTCGATTATATAAGCGATAATAGTAATAATAATAATATTTCTTTGTAAAGAGAAAAGCAAAGGTAAAACTTGTCTTACATCTTTATTTTATTATGATGACGACGAAAACGATAACGATGAAAGTCCCGTCGCTCAACAAAGTACATTAAATTATCTCAGTCAATGCTGTTAT
>JAHZNJ010003098.1:0-10694 GCA_027744475.1 Lepidocyrtus cf. sotoi NNG-2020 | reverse complement strand
CATCGTGCTGAACTAATAAAAATCTCATCTACTTATGCACAAGGACAAAACAAGAAGCCGAAATATCATCCGTAAAGTATGATTATGAAGGAGAAATTAAAATATACTTTAATTAAATTAAATAACTGCTAATTAGGAAATCTTCGTAGCTCAGGTATATTTTTATTCCATCAAATCAGTTTAAATATTTAAACTCAATACTCCAATAATGAATTTCGAAGTTGTTCGTTCAGAGTACGAAGTTAAGTATTTCCGATTTAAATTATTTTAGTACAAATTGTATTTTTAATATCATCTTGATCAACTATTTGATCGAGTATAGAGGTTGTATGGTTGTACTTTATGTAACTAGTATTCGGGTAAGGTAAGATTAATATTATAAATCGAAACTGTGTGATCTGTTAAATTATAGTCTGACTGTTTGATGTGACTGTGACTTGCTGTCCATGAAAGAGAAGAGTAAAAAGTGAAGCTAGTTTTAAAACGCGAAACGTGTGCGAAAGAATCTATGGAATCTTGTAGCATTTAGCAATGCATATTTATATACGAAAATATGCATAATATTCTATATGATGTACCGATGTACTTAATTTTTAGGGCATAATTTAAATTTCTAATTACGGCAAGATACGAATAAATGCATGTACTGATAGCAGGTTAATTGATTTAAAATTACATTATTTCGTTATCATCTTAATTTCTTTTATTAATCGTATAAACGTACAAATGATATTCTTTTGTGTTGTTAATTTTAGGAGTTGGTGCTACATGATATTATCTGATAGTACAAAGAGTTTAGGTGAATGGTTACTTTTCATCATTTACAGTGTACTATATGTTATCAAATAGTAAAAATCGAATAATAAACAGTAATTTACTACAAGTTGTCTTATTGGTATAAAAAATTATCAATTATTAAATGCGAGTGAACTGTGTACAACATAACTAGTATCTGCTTAACTCTATAGCGGAATCGGAACAAATATGTTATTGACATAATAATATAGGCACAGTACACGAGAAGAAAAAAATCTAAAATCTAAATCATGGTAAATACACCCACATATATAGTAATTTAGCAATATCAAAAATGCATTATAAATTATAAGGGATTGCCCACTGAAACTGGTAAATTATTACTTATTTTGGGGCTGTGTTTATAAAATTAAAATAGCTCATTCATTAACTAATCAAGTCTGTACAAAGGGAAATGCACGGTCTACTGGTTCTGATTTTGGAACATTTTGCGAGAAATGGGTGCGTTATTGCTGTTCAAGGCGATTGGAGTCCGACTTATCTCAGGATTGGGAGACCTTGGATCAAATACTGACAGAGTATCCTTACCGGGTGCACCGGTTGGTGTCGTAACTAGTTCTGTAGCCTCGTCGTTCGCAACGTTAAGGGAATTATTTTCTTTGTTGATGAGTAGGTTGTTAATACGAGCCTTTTCAAGTCTTTTGTTGCGTTCCTCAATCTATTTATGGAATTAAGCCAAATGCAAACAATTCGATTAAATATAGAATATACTCGTCTACAAAAATAATAAGTGGAATTTTGACCTAATTATTTTTACCTCAAGCGGAGTTCTGCTGACTCCCTGCGAGGGAGATCTAGGATCAAATAACCCCTTCCCTTTTAAAAATCTAGCATTGTTCTCTTCATCGCAGGGACTTGGAGTAGCCAAAGGTGTCTGCGGATCATTATCTTTTGCCAACTCCTTGAACTGCTTAGCTTCTTCCGTTATGGCAGAATACAAGTTGCCCATCTTTAGTTTCTCAGGTCAGTTGTTAGTGGGGAAGTACTCTGTCTAAAAATATACAAACAAATTACATCCGGAATCTGTCGATAATAATTTATTGGATTGTCATTGAATTGATTTGTTGTTGTCATTTGTAGAAATTCATAATTGCAATTTTGTTAATTGCAATTGCAATTGACTATTATCAATTTCAATTCATCGCCATTATTTGATTTATAAAAATATAGCCGTATTTATGAATTTAAAATAGCAGTAATTATCCAATAGGTACTGACAATGGATGGAATATATTTTATTTGTGATTGTTTACCTTTTTCAACTTTTGCTGGATTAGTATTTCACGAAATTAAATTAGGTTTGGTTTAACTGATATTTAATGTCCACGTCCGCTTAAACTTAAATTAAATTAAAACACAAAAATTTTACCAGCTGAAATTAGAGAACAACAATAAAAACCGACCGTTTTGTTTTCTTTCACACACGACACGAAATGTTTTGTTATGAAAAACGTCCAGTAAAAAGTGAAGTAAAACGGATGATGACAGACTGAATGGATACAATTTACTGGAAAAAACAGCAGAGACAAAACTATTTCATTTTACAGAGAGACGAGAGACTACAGAAGAGTATCAGAAAAGGCAGCAATAATGAAAAGCATGAAAGTTGATGCTATGTGGATGTTGCTGGCTGGGTGCAATGAGCAATGCAATAATATGTACGTAGTACGTGTTGCTTTCTTAGCTTCATTTGCTGACCGTTACGAGATTTTTTGTTTTTGAGCAGCTGAAAGAGAAGGAGCCAAGAAGACAAAAAAGCAACAAAGACTTTGTGACTGTGCCGGGTATTGTGAGACTCTTGTATTTTACAATATTTTATTGGCATGTATGTGATGTGAATTGGAAAATAGGAAATGGGAGTACAGTGCTTGAGACTCAGACACCAATTAGCAATTATTAATGAAACCGTAATTAATTTGCACTGGTTTCTGCAACCAATATAATATTTTATTATACCTAATGCAGGTTCACATTTGTCATTTCCAACAGTAAGTTTTATTAAAAAAAATCTCAGATTAACTAGTAAAATTCTAACAAAGATTGTTTTCAAAATAATAGGTTCTACAAAAAACAGTCAGTCGTCTTGCTAATATGACCTAGCTTTGAACTAATGATTTCCTTTCCTAGCAAGTAGTTTCGCCTTTCATGATAGAAAAACATGATTTTATATGGATATAGGTAATCTCGTTCGTCCATCGCTTTATTGGTATACCTTCAGCTTCAACACAAGTGCAAAAAATATTATAGTTTTTGTAGTTTGTAGTTTGTTTCATGGTTGACATTTCGAATAATTTATTTAGACATTTGGACAGTCTCACAAAGACGAATATTTCAGATTTGTATGCATACATTTTTATAGAAAAATTTTATATTATTTTATATTGAGCTGCCAGTCAGAGTCAAAAGTTGATTTCTTCAACTGGCAAAATTTTGACGATGATACCTTTCACCTCGCCCAGTTCTCATGATTTCGATGACGGTTTTCTCTTCTGCTTTTAGTTGTTGTCTCATCTCATTGAGTTCTTTTTCAAGCTCTTCCTTTTGTTGTGTCAGTTCTAGGACTTTCTCTTCATAATAAACTTCTGACCTGTTTTCGAAATCCGTCACTGTAGTTTTAGTACTTTCTGCCGCTGCTGCTGTTGCAGTAGTTCTGTGATGATAGCACGAATCAATTCTTGACTTTGACAAGATATCTTTAAAACACCTCTTCTCAGACACTTCTCGCTTGCCTTCGCCTTCTTTCTCCTTCAGAATTCGTTTAAGCTCGTCGAGTGCCACTTCATATTCCCTTTTTTCTTTCTGCCACGCTGACTTTTCCTCTTCCAAGATGCCAACCCGCTCAGTTATTTTAATGCAGGAGAGATTCATTTCTTTTCTTTCCTCTTGAAGGTCATGTATTTCCTTTTCCAGTGTTACCTTCGCTGAAGAAACTTCTGCCAGTTTTGCTCTGCAGGAAATCTCTTCTTCTAGCTGCTTAGTCTCCGTGGATGATATGTATTTTTGAAGCTCACGTTTTAATGACTGGATTGTAAATTCAAGCTCACATCTCTTCGCATTAAGCTCACATCCCCTAATTTCTTCTTCGGAGAGTCTCCTTTTGTATTCTGAAAGTTCTACTTGGAGTTTCTGTGCCATTTCTTGTATTTCCTGGATTATATTTTGGTATTCGACGGTATTATAATTATTGCAGGATAGTTCCATTATTTTTGTGGGTTCGCGGATGAATTCACGATGATGATTCTTCTGATTCTGAGAAAGATTCTTGGCTGGTCCTTTGTCACTTTCTCTATTGTCTTTGTTCCCGGTGCTACTTGAAACTTTGTACTTCAGAGGAACCAAAGGACCTGATGTTGCAGATTTTATTTTTGGGATCCTGCTTGGATTCTGTACGGAGCGAGGTCGACTAAGACGAAACTTGCGTGGGGTAATCTGAAATATAATAATTTGCATAATTTATTTTTCTTACATCACATCATTGTCACTTATTGGAAGAGTAGAAGATTATGAGAGGTGACGAATAATCATCCGTTTTTATATTATACATACGCTTGGCTTGTTTAAATTGAGTCTAGATTTTAATTACTTTGCTGATGGGGGAAGGTGAAGATTTGTGCTCATTAGTTCTAGTTCTGGAGCGTGAATATGTAAGGGATCTTCTAATAGTTATTAATGATCGATCACGGCTACGGCTAGCTCTCCCACTTTGGCCAAGTTCACTGTCCTCCGCTTGTTGACGAGGTTGGCTTACACTTGTGCGAACGGGCATAATATCTGATATTTTTGCAGATGCTTTAACGGCGACGTCAGTTGCAAACTTTGGATCATAAGCCCCAGGTGGGGGAATACTGGTATCTGTAGTAGTAAAGTAATAATAAAGGCAAAGCTGCATTTTATCTGATTCGGAATCGTTAAGCATGAAAAATATTATTGTTCATTCTTATCGAAGTTAGTTGGATGATGCTTACCAATAATTTCATTGAAACGTTTGATCACTGCGCGATTGAATGACATGATTAAAGAAGGTTGAGTCGACTAAGAATTTTGATATGGACAGGACAACGAATGTGGATGAATTTTGCAAAGCCTATGGAGCTTGGTGGTGTTTGATTTAGTTAAGTCCAGTCCATGCATAATTTAGAATTTTCCATTTCTAGGATTTTGGTATTCAACGACATGACGGGCATAATATGACGCTGTATCAGAAAGAAAATCCATTTTGCAAAGTGTAAATATCTACGGTAACCTTCATCGAATATATCCGTATCCACCTAACTACCTACCTAAGAAGGTATAACGATTGAATGATTATCAATCAAGCACACCTGCATGCAAACATTACTACTGCGTGATCGATAATAATGATTGCAGATGTGCCGGCCAACTGGTCATCCACACCTTTAGCAGACACCTGCACAGAGAGGCTTTGTTCATTTTGACGTATGTTTGGTTTGTCATTTTAACATAATTATAAGGAAAGATAACATTCTCCGCTGAATTCATATCTGAGTCAATGAAATATCGATCAAGTTCATATTTATTTGGTAGCGTGATGATAAGTGTGACGATATCCTTGTTGCACCTGTTCCGCTGTTTTGATTTGATAAAGCTCGGCTGATAACAATCAATCAAAGATTAAATTTGCCTGGTTTATTAAATTTACTGAAAGTGAACTTCAGAGTAATTCATTTAATTCTTCATTTGCATTCCCCCGGACTGGATCTACATGCATACATTAACATTGTAAGAGAATCAAACTTGGTCTGTGACTCACGATCAGAGAGGTAAATCACGAGGCAGTAAATTTACGTGAAAGTGTCATTTATGATTTACAATTAACAGACTTTCCACACCTTGTAAAAACGTTAAAAATGAATTCGACAAATCTTGAAAATCAGCCATCTACAAATAACGGCGAACTATATCCAGTTTTGCCGACAACGGTAGATAATTCAAACGATGGAAATCGGATTTCTCCTGTGCAAAACATTAATTACTCTACTGATAAGTCTCTAAAAGTAGAACCCCACCAGAAAAACGAAAGTGGTAATAATAATACACTGATGAGTAATAATAGTTTCACATCTCTTGTAACAACAAAGCATTTTGAGCATCGAAACAGGTAAGAAAGTTTTAAAAAAATATTTACTTTACTAGAATAGAGAAAAGTTTAATTTTAGCAGGCATGATCAATCGGTGTGATATTGTCCTACATTCTCTTTTAGAGAATCGTTGAACCTAAAGAGTGCACATTGTGTAACGCCACACTCTTTGTACTTTGCTCAGTATTGCTCACTCTTCTACGATATGCACATGACTTAACTTTAATATAGAATTCAATCGTAAAGGTACATTCCAGAGCAGAGTCATCAGCACCAGCAGGAAAGATATGATGCATGCATAAACTATAAATGCCATAAACAACGAGACTAAAATTAGTAAAAAAAAATAATGCAAAAACTAAATGCATAGGCATACGTGTTTTCATACCAAATTATTTTGCTAACCTATTGAATCTTGTTTAGCTTATTGAAAATGAGTCACTTCCTCCTATTCCAGTTGAAGATAAAGGCTTTACGATTAAAAGCTCTATAATGTTTTGTAAAAATGGGCTCGTTCTTCGTTGTCGAAGTAAAATAATGGATGTTTTTCAGAGTTTCAATTTTCATGAATATAAAAAAGAACCAAAACAATGCATCCTGTAAAAAGTCAAGTTTATTTGTGCATAACTAATTTAATGCGAGACGAGAGCTTATTGATAAACTTAAACTCGTATTCATTTTCATTTTCAAAGTGATCTTCGTTACCTAATTTAGGATTTCATTTCAATAACAATAAAACAGGATCAAAAACAGATTTCTGGTGATCATAGTCATAGTCACTCAGTTACTTCACAACCACATCCACAACTCATGTCAGTACATAATTTTTAGAGGTTTGGAGTTTGGTCTCATATCTTTGCTAGCAATAAAAGTTTGTTCTTCGCCTTCTATTAGGCATTTTACCGTTTACTAAACAATTCTGTTCTTTTTTAATAAAAGCATTTTTAAAGATTTCCTCATCTCTCTTGTTTATTTTGCTAATAATTTAGTAATTTCGGTGTAGGTTTTGACCCTGGTGGGACTGGTTAAATTCAAATAAAAATTTCAATTTTTTAAAATCAAAACTCATGCAAAATTTGACAAGCAAGTCAACTTATAGTGGAAACAAAAAGGCTACGAAGAAAAAGTTCACAATGAAAATGTTTGGGCGTTCAGGCTCAATGACATTTCCGATGTCGTATGATTTTCAAGGAGAATATTTTGATTGTGCTAGAAAAGGATGGAAGGGGATGTCCTCGTTGGAGAAGTCATTATCTGTTTCATTGGCAATAACTTCAATGATTTCTATCGCTCTGATGATTGCGGTTATAGTGGTGGGAATCCAATCAAGTAAGACGTACTCAACGAAGAAGAAACGACACATGAGTTTCTTTATACATAAATAACCGAAAAATTATAAGCAAAGTATTTTATAAGTAAAGTTTAACAAAAAAATCTGTATTTTATAAAGACGAAGATGACTGTCAAGTGATCGTTGATAGAACAGTACTTCCTTCCTCCACACCAAATCCAGGCTCTGAACCAACTCCTCCAGTTGATCGTTGCAATACAACTATAAGACCTCGACCTCCCCGTCGAAATGCTACGACGGAACCTACCACCGATAATACAACAGAGGAAGCAACAACATTGGAAGACGATGATGGCTTATCATCGTCACATTTTCATTGGGCTCCAAGTGCGGACTGTATAGTCTCGGATAGAAATAATTCGACGATATGTCTTGCCCCGCAATGCTTTCGGATGGCGAGCAGAATTATTGATTCCATAGATTTTGAGTATGCACAAAAGTGGAATCAGCATAATTTGCAAGAAGATAGAGTGCTTCGGGAAATTAAAGGTAATAGCAAAAAATAATGTAAATATTCTCAATATTGATATTATAAAATATAAAATAAAATGAATGTCTTGACCTTGAAAACCTAGATATTTTAGAAACGGAGCAGTCAATGGGTGACTCAAGATCACTTCAGCTAGCGAAAACATTTTACCATTCATGCGTTCACTCCCCCGACGACGAGGTTAATGTTGCAGAAATGAAGCTCCTTCTTGAGGAAATGGCAAGTGTTGAGGATCAATCGACTTTCAATTCAATGCAAACAGCGGCGACCCTTATAAGTAACGTCCGACGTAACTTGAATGGCAACTACATTCTCACATTGAATGTTGACGTGAATGATGAAAATACAACGGAAAATGCTATTTACGTAAGTCTACATAAGAATATATATTTGAATTTTTATTTGAAAAGGCGAGCTTTAAACTGAGACCTTTGAAGAAATGAAATTCCAACAAACTGGAAGCTTACCCATCTCATCCGCATTGTAACAATCTTTTTTTTATTTTTGGAAACTGCAGCTCGACCAGCCTATTTTAGGGCTTCCGTTTCTATTGAACGAAATGAACATAGAGATTTC
This sequence comes from Lepidocyrtus cf. sotoi NNG-2020, assembly GCA_027744475.1. NCBI lineage: Eukaryota > Metazoa > Arthropoda > Collembola > Entomobryomorpha > Entomobryidae > Lepidocyrtus > Lepidocyrtus cf. sotoi NNG-2020. The sequence goes on along the minus strand of JAHZNJ010003098.1, from coordinate 2,362 downwards.
TTCAAACCTAAACCTCCAAAATATCCACCAGGAAAGCGTAGTTGTGAAAATTCGTCAGATTTTTCGCACTTTAGCTGAAAAACTTTGGTTTCTTATATACCCGGAGGAGGAAGAGTCAAACAGAGAGAAAGTTTTAGCTGACATTTTTTCTTTTGAGGAGAACTTGACTAGGGTGAGTTAGAGAGTAACAACAACGTAACGTTAACATAACATTGAAAAGAGCGAACGAACATGATTTCCCCATTTCTTTCTTACTTACATACTTCCGAAGTTTTCAAGCTGTTTCTTTTCTTTCTCCCATATCATTTTTATGCTACAGATCCTCACAGATTTGAAGAACGTGTCTGAGCCTGAAGGTCCGCCGACTTTCTACAACCTTCGTGAAATTGATGAAGCGGAACTAAGCCCAACGGTAATACTAACACCAGCAATATTTTACACATTCTGAAAACGCACAGACTGTGCTACTAAATACCTACATATTATATGGATTTGCATAGCATGCATAAGTTTGTCTCATTTTATTGACTGGTGATTCCGTTTTAAACACTTGTGAAAGTGATTAATGGTTAAAGACTTTGATCCTTTTTCTTTTCTTTTTCTCATAACGATCTTTTTTCTCTCCATTTTTCTTTTACGTAGATGATGTCATGGCTGTCTGCATTTGTTGATTCCGTATTACAAAACAATCGTAAAACCGATCAATCAAATAGTCAGGAGGAAGAGAAACCAATCGTACTTGTTAAGAATGTGGAATATTTTAAAGGATTGGAAATACTTTTGAGCAATACGAACGCAAAAGTGATTGGTATGTATTTACAGATACTTACACAATGATTTTATCTTTTGTCTGGTTGTCGGACACCAAATCTGCTTCAAACTGAACAATTCATTGTAAATATGCAAATATGGGCAAGATAATGATATTGTTAACGTTAACCCGCTATAGAAAACTATATAAAGCTACGCGTTCTACTAAGCTATGGCCTTCACGGTAGCCAGGCTTTCCAAAGAATTTTTGGGGAATTTAAGCAGGCTATAATGGCAAGCGAGCTTCCTATACCACGGTAGGAACTAGAGCTTTAAAACCTCTACACAAACATATACCTAGATGAAGCTAGACCACATTTTGATCTTTATTAACGGGAATATTATTTTAATCAATCAAACAGCTGGAAAACATGTTCCCGTCTGGCAAACCAGTTTTTCGGGTGGACGCTATCGCGAAAATTTTTGACTGTGTTTGATGAAATAGCAAAAATTCAGGTGAACTAAATTCTGAAGCCCTATTTACAATATTTATAACTTTGTAGTCACTACTTACGGAATACAATGCAATGCGTTTAATATGCTGTTATTAAAAATTGGAAAATTACACAGTTAAACCTGACCATGAGCTACTTGGAAGAGGCGTTTAACGAGTCTTTGGATGGCTCTGAATGGATAGGAAACAACGATACCAAACAATATGCGGAGAATAAAATACAGCTTATGCAAACTTTTCTCGGATTCCCAGATTTGTGGCATGACGCTACCTCACAGGATTCTGTGAACTCTTTTGTGGAAAACTACTATTTAGATGTACGTATCTAATTAAGTTCGATTGTATTATAGTACTATGAGGACTCTTTTTGAATAAGTAGTACTTGCCACAAAAAGATATTAATTATAGACTGTTTTATAGATGAACTTCACGGATGCTAGTAATTACTTCCAAAATTACATAGAGGCTAGCATGTGGGCATCCAAGAAACGCTTGACCGACATTTATCAGCCAACTTTAGAAGGGTCTTCCATGATTGAGTAAGTAAACACAAGCCTTGCTGATGAATGCATAAAAATGAGCCAGCAAACTAAATGAAACTGGCATAGTTGATAGACAATTAGGGTAAACATAAAATATCTGTATATATAACCTCTCTCCACTTTAGATGGCCTAAACCTCATTACCCAACAGAAATTCTGAGCCACTACGCCAAAAACCAGAACTATTTAGGTAACAACAAATTAGCAATTAAATGCATCTTTTGCACAATAGTGAGCTCAAAAGGTAGTAATTAAAACGACATGGTTTCCCTTTTATATAATGTCTTCAGTTGTTCCTGCCGGAGTAGTAGACCATTCGATGCCGTTGATGGACTCGACTTTCCCGTCAGTACTAAAACAAAATATTATCTATTGCAAGTTGCCCCAATCATGCTTTGGAAGATAATATTATGTTTATTGCACAAAGCTATATAATAAAATCTTTGTGTTTGAAATATTTTAACAGATCAGTACATTATGGATCATTAGGAGTGAAATTTGCTGAAAACATGTTATCAGCTATAGTTGGGAATGGTAATGAATCTGCTGAATATTC